>VDFB02082401.1:30712-57798 GCA_007258455.2 Sequoia sempervirens
TTGAAATTTAAGTACTACTACATTGAAATTTCAAATGTTCACCAAATAGAATTTTTAAAAACTAAAATAAACTTAGTAGTTTAGAAACTACATTCAATTTTCCACATATTCTATTCTTACATATTTTTGAAATAATATAGATAACTTATTCAAATTTTTATGTCAAGTTTCCTAACTCTAATTTTTCTAAATTTTCATTGCCACTTAAGGGCCAATTTTTTCCATGATGATCCTACACAAACCCACATCTCTCTTCTTTGTCTTTTATTTAGCACATCAGCTTCCTATATTTCATCATCAGAGGAACATTCTACCTCATCAATGTATGATCTAGCCATACATAAATTTACATCATTCTGCCCATATTTTGATGTTTGATCATCAACATCTTCTTCTACTTCCTCAGCAACAAGCAACTGAGCAGCACCACACTTGACACCATGGTCTATCTACTACTAGATTCACTGAATGTTTCTGCAAGGGGTCTAACATATGTTGATCATTTTTTAGGTTTCTGGATAGGCAAGATTGGTTTCCATCTTTCTAATTTGTATTGTAAGGATAATTTTGCAATCTAGGCAGCCTATCATTTTTATTATAAGGTTTCCTTTCATTTTACATACCCTTCTCTTGCTTAACAATAGTTTTCTTTATATCTTTCAAGGTGTTGTAAACCTTTTCCCACTTTTGATAAATCTTTAGGCTTGGCAACTAGAACCTTCTCAATCTTACTCTTGGGATTTTTTTAAAATGTAGGTTCTTCTCTCCTACCAGATTTCCCAGAAGCTCTTTTATTAATTTCAATGTTTATAGCCACTCTAAATGCATCCCTAATGAGGACGTAGCCCGAGACTTAGAAAATAACCCACAAATAAGAGAATAATTTTATTATTCAGAAAATGGAGCTTCTTACATACAGAGGATCTCAAATCCCTAAGTTCTACAACTCGTGCAAGTTACAGAAAGCTACAGAATAACCCTTTCACAATGTGTGAGCTTGTCCCCAAAAGTTACCCAAAAATTAGAAACCCACCCATAAATAGAGCTCCTCATTAGTTTGGAGTCAAAACAACATTCAAATTTGAGTTTAGGCAGTTTGGAACTGAAAATTTACAACATGAACTTCAAATTTCAAAAGAGCATTTGCAATTGTATCTTCTGTAGCCAACTTTCTCTGGGCTATAATCTCTTTGATCTAGGACTCCACCTCAGAAACCGCTTGAACTGCTGAAAGGTCTTTAAGTCAATAACACACTCAAAAATTTGCCACTAATTTGGGTAAGTTTCAAGGAAATTAAGTGGAACTCTAAGTGCCTCAAATCTAACTCAAAAGATTTTCAAGTGCAAATTTGGGAAACTAAAACTGTAATATCTTTCAACCCAGGAATAGAAAATAAAAACCATAAATTGGGAATTTCATTATGACGAAAAGGGTATCCAAAAATGTAAAAATATCTAAAAACTAAGAAACTTGGAATTTAACTATTTTTGGGTGATGCAAGATTGCCCTTACACCACTGGATGCTCTTGCATCAGACACCCAGGGTAATTTGAGAAGTGACCCCATCATGTCTCAAATGGTTGAGGAAAACCTAGCTGATCAACTACTGCCTTAGATAGCTAGGATGAATCTTCCATAGGCCTTCCTCTCCATTTCACCAGATATTCTTCATATTGCCTGTTTCTTGTACTCCTTCCCACACGACTATCCAAGATTGCTTCAATCTCCTCCCTTTCTGAAGTAGGTGCTAGAATGCCATACTACCCTATTGTTGGTGCTTCCTCTGTTCCACCTTCATGATACTCTGTCAAAACTAAAATGTTGATTCCATCAGGCAACTCTACCTCATATGCGTTCCCTGAATCATGCTTCTTTAAAATCTTACAAGGACCGAATTTCTTCATCTTCAATTTGTTATAGGTTGCCATGGGAAATATTTCTTTCCTCAAGTGGACCATTACTTCATCGCTAATCTGAAACTCCTTATTCCTCCTTTTCTGATCTGCCTTAGCCTTATATTGCATATTCATATTATTAATGTGTTCTCGTACCTTCTCATGTATATTTTTGATGTGCTCTACAAAATCTTTAACTTCAGCACTTATTTTCTTCTCTTGGTCCATCTTCCTCAATTCTGGAGCTGTTCTGGGGCTACCTCCATACACAATCTCAAATGGTGATCTACCAGTGCTTCTGTTGATAGAATTGTTGTAAGAAAATTCTACCTGGGATAAGATCAAGTCCCATCCCTTGGGTTTATATCCTACCAAACATCTCAGTAGGTTACCTAGACTCCTGTTAACAACCTCTATCTGCCCATCTGTTTGTGGATGGTGTGTAGAACTGAACTTCAGCTCTGTCTTCAGCTTCTTCCACAAGGTCCTCCAAAAGTACCCCACAAATTTGGTGTCACGATCTGAAACAATACTCTTTGGCAGACCATGTAGCCTCACCACCTCTTTGAAGAACAAGTCAGCAATGTGGACTACATCATGGGTCTTCTAACATGGAATGAAATGTGCCATCTTCGAAAACCTATCAACCACCACAAAGGATGAATCATTCCCTCATTGTGTCCTTGGAAAACCAAGAACAAAGTCCATACTTATATCCTCCCATGGCCTCTTTGGTACAGGTAAGGGCTGATATAATCCTATATTTTGGCTCACTCCTTTAGCCATCTAACATACTCTGCAACTTTGTACAAACTTCTTCACATCCTATGACAAATGAGGCCAATAATAATGCTCACTGATAATGGCAATGGTCTTATCATGACCAAAATGTCCTGCCATTCCTCCATTATGCTTCTCCTTTATCATGTTCTCCCTCATGGAACTCCTCGGGATACACAATTGACTTCCGTTAAATAACATGCCATCCTAGATTATGAAATCCAACCACCTTTCCCTGTCCACTGTAACAGGTTCCTTGCAAGCTTTCCAAGCCTCTACAAAATTAGGATCTTCTGCATACAGTGTCTTGACTTCATTGAACCCAACCACTTCAATCTGCATCTTTGTCATCAATGTATGCCTCCTACTTAAGGCATCTGCAACCCTATTTGACTTCCCACTCCTATGTTTCAAAACAAAGGTATAACTCTACAAAAGCTCTACCCATTTCATATGCCTCTGATTTTGTTTTCTCTGACTATTTAGGTACTGCAAGGCCTGATGATAAGTATATAGAACAAATTCCTTCAGCAACAAATAATGTCTCCATTTCTTTAATGCTTGAACTATTGAATAAAATTCTTGATCATATACAAAATACTTTCTCTTGGCATCATTTAACTTTTCACTAAAATAGGCAATGGGCTTACCTTCTTGGCTCAACACTACTCCAATGGCCCAACCACTGGCATCACAATCCACCTAAAACACCTTGTTGAAATATGGGAGGGCTAGAATAGGTTGCTCTATCACCTTCTTCTTCAACAGTTTAAAAATTTTTGCCACTCCAATGCTCCACTTGAATTCTTTTCTATACCCTCTCATTGTTTCAGTCAGGGGTCCACAAATACTACTGAAGTTTCTAATGAATTTTCTATAAAAACTAGCCAAACCATGGAAAGATCTCACCTCGGTAGCAATTCTTTGGGTAGGCCATTCTAGGATAGCCTTCACCTTCTCTGGGTCCATCTTGAGACCTTCTGCTGAGACAACAAACCCCAAGTAAACTAACTCCCTCTTCACAAAACTGCACTTCTTTAGATTAATCAATAGTTTCTCTTCTCTTAACTTCTCAAAGGCTCTTTGAATATTCATCAGATCCTCATCCAACATCTTTTTGAAAATAAAAATTAAATCTAAATACACAATAACAAAACTTCCTAGAAATTCTTTTAGTACCTCGTTCATGAGCCACATGAATGTGCTCGGTGCATTGGTTAGCCCAGAAGGCATGACTAACCACTCATATAGGTCCTCTTTGGTCTTGAAGGCAGTCTTCCATTCATCTCCCTCTCGAATCTGGATATGGTGATATCCACTCTTCAGATCAATCTTTGGAAATTACTGAGCTCCACTCAAACAGTCCATCAGGTCATCCATCCTTGGCAGGGGAAATATGTACTTGATTGTTATCTTGTTTATGGCTCAAGAATCTGTACACATCCTCCACTCCCCATCCTTCTTGGTGTTAGTACTGCAGGTATGACACATGGACTCAAACTCTCCCCAGACAAACCTTTTCAACAACTTTTGAACTTGTCTGCTCAACTCCTCATTTTCTCATGGAGTCATTCTATGAGCTACCTTTATTTGCAATTTGCTCAAGAATCAAGCCAATCTGATGATTGATCTTTCTTATTGGTGGTAAACCTTTAGGTACATTATCAGAAACAATATCCTGAAACTCATCCAACATCCCAGAAACTTCTTTTGGAACCTTCTCACTATCCTCCTTACTCACTCTAGGAATCAATGCATAACACACACACTCATGCTTCATACCTTCTAAAATTTTTCTTCCATCTACATAACAAATTCTAGCACTACTGCATACCTTTTCTTTAGTCTCCTTCAAGGGTTTCAAATTGTGATGAACCCCATCCTTTGTCAAGGAATAAGTGTTTGCATGGCCATCATGTATAGTTCGCCTATCGAATTTCCACGGCCTCCCTAACAACATGTGACATGCATCCATGGGGATGATATCACAAAGTACCTCATCATGGTAGCTCCCAATCTTGAACTTTACTAGGCACTGCTCATTGAACAAAACTTTCTGGTCTTTCTGCAACTAGGAAATCTGATATGGATGAGGGCTCCTTTCGCTCTTCAGCTTCAACTTTGTGACCATCTCCTCTGACACCAGATTATCGGTGCTCCCATCGTCAATAATGACATCACAATATTTTCCTTCACACTTGCACCTTGTGCGAAACAGATTCTTCCTTAGTTCTAGCTCCTTTTCCTCAGCCACCAGGACTTTCCTAATCACTAGGGCTTCTCCCTTTTCAGCATCATTTGAATGTTTAGATTGGGCCTCCTCATCTGCATGCACAACCCTTCCATGACCTTCTGGCCTTTTTTCTGCCCTTCCTTGATGTTGTGGACATTCATGGCTCGATGCCCTTCTTCACCACACTAGAAACACATTCCTTTGAAACCACCTCTTCCAGATCCTTGTCCATATCTCCCGCATCCTCTACCTCTTTGATCACCACTATTTTGATCACAAGGGTAGTAGAAGTTGTCATTTCTTTGGCTTCGGCTAGTACCCACATCTTCACTTTTCTTTTCATCATCATTTCGGCTTCCTGAAGGTCTTCCATTGCCCCTTCCGCTTTGACCTCCTCATCCTTTTTTCTTGCCATCAAATCTTGTTTTCAGCTTCTCTTCCACCTTCAGAGCAAACTAATACACATCCTCAATGGTGGTCATTCTAACTAGGCTTAACTCCTCCAGAATGCTCGGTCGTAACCCATTAAGATATCAAGCTACCTTCTCCTTATTGGCCTTTGTGTGACCTATTCTAATGATTATCTTTTGAAAATATTCAGTATATTCTTTCACAGATCTACTTCCTTGCTTCAACCCTTTCAATTTCTTCAACAGATCTAACTTGTAGTCCACTAGTATGAACTGCTTCTTCAGTTTCTCTACCATGCAATCCCATATGGTGATCTTGCCTTTTCCTCTTCGATTTCTTTCCAACTGGACCTCTTTCCACCAAATACTAGCATGGCCCTTCAACTTTATTTTTGCAAACTTAACCTGATTTGGGTCCTCTATTTCCTCATACTCAAAATATTCTTCTAGCTCGTTGATCCAGTCGATCAACTCTTTCGGGTTCAGACTTCCGAAATAACTAGGGACTTCTACTCTGGGTCTTTTCCCGATCTTGGAAATGGCCCTTATTAGCTACATTTGGTCTTGATCAATTGCTTCTTCTTCCTCTTCTACATCTGAACCTTCTTCATCTCCTTCATCCTCACTTTCCTCCCTCGGGTTTAACCCTCTTCTCAACTGCTCTTGTAACACATCAATCTGTCTCTGGAGGGATGCTAATGCATCTCTTCCACCAGCATTTTTGTTGCCTCGACCACCTCTAGCACCACCATGCCTACTAGGCATCACTCTTGGAGGCATCTTTCTTGACATTGACCCACAACCACGGTCCTGGTGTGAACTGCCTCACGATCGGCGATCTATCCACACGCTCAAGAAAACCTGCTCTGATACCACTTGATGAGGGCATAGCCTGAGACTTAGAAAATAACCAACAAATAAGAGAATAATTTTATTATTTAGAAAATGGAGCTTCTTACATGCAGAGGATCTCAAATCCCCAAGTTCTACAACACATGCAAGTTACAGAAAGCTACAGAATAACCCTTTCGCAATATGCGAGCTTGTCCTCAAAAGTTACCCAAAAAATAGAAACCCACCCATAAATAGAGCTCCTCATTAGTTTGGAGCCAAAAAAACATTCAAATTTGAGTTTAGGCATTTCGGAATTGAAAATTTACAACATGAAGTTCAAATTTCAAAAGAGCATTTGCAATTGTATCTTCTAGAAAGTGCGCCAACTTCCTGGGGCCATAACTTTTGATCTGGGACTCTGATTCGTGAACTGCTTGAACCGTTGGAAAGGTATCAAAGTCAATAACGCATTCAAAATTTTCTACGCTAATTTTGACAAGTTTCAGGGCCGTTCCAGGAACTCTAAGTGCCTCAAATCTAACTCAGAATATTTTCAAGTGCAAATCTGGGAAACTAAAACTGCAATATCTTTCAACCCAGGAACAGAAAATAAAAACCATAAATTTAGAATTTCATTATGATGAAAAGGGTATCCAAAAATGTAAAAACATCTAAAAATTGAGAAACTTGAAATTTAACTATTTTTGGGTGATGCAAGATTGCCCTTACACCACTGGATGCTCCTGCATCAATCCCTCATAGTTTGAGGGTCTTTTTCTCTGAGGAGGTATGTCATTTTAGCATCAAAAGCATTAAAATATGTAGTTAAAGAAACATTTTTATCAAGCCTTAAAACCTAGAACAACTTATACATTGCTTTTTGAAATCTTAAATTAAATTCTTATACAGGCTCATTTAATGACTTCTTGATGTTATGAAACTCATGCAGCATGAAACTTGCATTAGTTTTATTACCATACTACTCCTTGAAATACTTTTCAAACTCCTCCCATGAACCAATACTAACATGATCAGGTAGACCTCTATACCAATCCCTTGCATCCTCTACCAGAGACTATACAAGCAATTTCATTACAACACCTTCATGTTCTACCTCATAATCATTTAACATGTCCATGAAAGCTTTTAAGTGTTCGTCTGTTGTCACAACATTATTTCCAACAAACTTACTCATCCTTTCTCTCAAGTCATCAGGGATTGGATTTGGATAAATAGGGATACCATCAAAGAATAAGGGCCTATACCTTTCCAACTATATAGGTCTTCATTGAAACAATCCTACATTCATCTTAGAATCAACACCAAACCCAGTTGCAAGAACCTTCAAGTTAGAATTATTTGTGTAGGGATTTGGAGTAATCTTAGGATTATTATTTAAGGCATCTTGATGACTTGAGGAGGTTGTACAGCTTGTGCAACCTCATGTGTACTTTTTACTTTTAGGAAACTAATTTTCCTCTTCATTTCTACATTCACAACCTCAATTTTTGTTCTCTCCAACTCTTTTTCCAAAGTCTCACTCTCCCTTTTATCCTTTTCTAAGGTATATTCTATTTGAAATGACACATGTGGCTGGGGATCTTGTTGAGTGGAATGGGGAGTCACCTTCTCATCTATTTTAATCCCCTCAACCTTTTTCTTTCCTTTGTCCAAGGGAGGCTTAGGGTTTGTATTACTTGGTTGAGACTTAACATGATTTGAGGGCTTTGGGTCAATAGGCTTGGATTGGGAATCAATGTGGCCTACTGGATTTTCTTTAAACTCATGCTTTGTTGCCTTATTAACAACTCTGTGTACAACTAGGTCCTCAACACCTAGTTTAGAGACTTCTTTGTTTAGCAACTTCATTGTTGCCAACTATCTTATCAACCTATCCCTTTCAATCATGACATCCCTCAAGTCTGCTTCCTTATCCTTTTCTTTTTTCACTTTGAGTTCAGTTTGCTTTTGGATTTCCCACCTCAAAGAATTAATATCTCCAAAAACATCATCAAGGTCAGGAAAAGTCATATCAAAACTTGATGTACAACTTAGATCTATTAGATTGACCTCTTCCAATACATGTTCAAACAATAAAGGGTTTACATCATTTTCAGTAGGAGGAGGAGGCACATCACCAGTGCATTCTCTATGATGGCTTTGACTTCTACTCCTACCCCTTCTCCTTTCAACATATTTGACACTAACAGGCCCTTTATTTGACATGTCACATCTTCTTGAACCAATGTACTAAACAATGCATCAAAAAATCCACAACTGTCTGAATATGAACTTCTAGACACCTCTTGAATATTTTTAGTGATAGGGTGTAAAGACTGAGTTGTACCTTGGTGTACAGGGCTCTATGATGTGGGAGTAGCATTACTAGATTTTGGTCTTTTCTTTATCTAGTCTTTCTTCTTTATTTTGGGAATTTCACCTTCCAATTTCTTTTTCAAATGATTCTTCATGAATGACTTGGTTTTCTTCATTTTTTGTATTAGTCCAAGAGTTCTTTCCACTTATAATAAACCTTTGAAAATAAAATGCACACTATTGCAGAGACTTCAGAGTCACCACCCGATTAGCTTGGGAATACCAAATACCTCAAGGTACGTGGTAGAATATGAAAACCTTTCAAACTTTTTACTGAGAATTAAACACTTATGAAAATAGAAGAAGTGGAAAAACCTAAAACAAAACTAGAGGCTCAACCTTCAAATCACAGAAACACTATGAAAACTCTATAACAAAACTAGAGGCTCAACCTTCAAATCACAGAAACACTATGAAAACTCTATTGAAAAATGGACAACCGACACATTGACAAGGAGTATTAAAATTAGTTCCCCAGTAGAGTCACCATTTTGTTGGTGATCTTTTTACTACAATTATTATGCAACTAGGTTTGTCTTCTAATCTACCTATGGAAATTCCAATTCCAATTAGGGGCAGCTCGAAGGACCTGGACCAACTGACGAGGATTTTAAAGACCTCCTACACTTTGGGCTCTAGAAGACCCAGGAGGGTGATCCCTTTATGTGTTTATAACCTCTGCACCAATATCATAAACAACATTAACAATACAGATGATCTCACTTAATAGCTCAACATAATAGGATAATACTTAAATAAATTGGTTGTTTATTAGTAATATCAACTATTTGGAGCATGAGATAATTACAACATAATCCATAAGATAATTTGTCATTTGATTCACAATTTGCAACAAGCTCTAGGAAAAGGAAAAAAGATATTGATTTATACGAATGAGTACAACTTAGATCAGTGCCATATATCCATTGGGGAGTCAAACTCACAGGGATCTAAAGGTATATGACAGATTTAACACAACATATGAAATCCCTGATAACATTGCATTACAATCTCATTAGTATGCATTCTAACTCAATACTACTTACCAGATCCCTATACAGAACATACCCACCTATAATTCCATTCAAGCATTTGAATTAATTCCTTGAATCAAAGCTAAAATAGAATCATACACACCATAATAGTGAGATGAATGAAACAACCCTTAGTTACTTTATTCAAAGTTCAGATATGCATGTACAGTGGAGAGACATGAGCTTGAATTTATCATCTCAACTCAAATGCTAGTACTGTTATACAACATTAAATCCTCATGAATTCAAAAACCTAAATTGTATTTATCTTTGAAAACATCTATCTTTACAATTTTCTCTACAACTTCACCAAAAGTCTAACTTGCTAACCTGTACTTTTGGCCTTGAAATCCTTCTTATAGAGAATGAAGGAGAAAACAAGCAATGGGCTAGAAAATACACCTATCACCAACCAAATGAAACACTTGGCAGTATGTATGTCACCAGCCAAACAAAACATCTGGTGATATTCAAAAATCAATTGCAATGGCAATCATCCTAGAGAATTCACTAATCTATGGTATTCTTCATCAGTCAGTGGAAATATTTGACACAGATTTAAATTCTAACCGTCGATCTTTCTGCTCAATCAAATCATCTAAGGGCTACCTTCAAGACAGGCTGAAACAATTGACAATGTGACAACAAGGCGCCCATGATACCACAAGCCACAAAGGAAATCCATGTGGCGGTTGCCCGCAATATCGCCAACCATATTGACACCATAGCGGGATGGTGGGCAACCATTGATCTTTATCATCGGTGATCTTGCTCTTTCAATAAGGTCGACATCCTTATTGTTAACTATCGAGCAGCTTTTCCCTCAAGATTATAACATTTGTGTCGATTTGAAGCACGTGCATCTCAATAGAACTTTAGTAACCCCCAACATAACATATTAAAATATTTCCTTTATTCTTTTGGCTTCATCTAGTGAGACACATAGCAGTTTCCCATGATATCGCAATCCTTCAATTTTTTATTGCGGGATGGCAAGCAACCATTGATCTTATGAAGATTAATCAATGGCACACAAACTAATCTCCTTTGACCTCACCAAGGAATTCGATATGGCGCTCACCTGTGACTTTGCAATCAACCAAAGCACCATTGTGGGATGGCAGGGAATGACTCAGATCAAAGGATAGTTGATCAATGGTCATGCAAATTTGAACCCCCATATGCGACAAGTGTCGCTCACCCGCGATATCACAATCCTTCAATTCTCAATCACAGGATGGCGAGCAACCATTGATCTTGAAGGCAATTTGATCAACAACAGCACAAATTCGATCCCTTCTACAAAATAAAAAATTCATTCAAGGGACAAGGGGACTTTACTTGGCGGACGGTAAACAACGTAAGTTATTATTTTTTAAATGATGAAACTAGGTCCAAGGAGGACTTAGGGAAAAATAAAAACACGTAGAGGAAATAAAAATTAAGACCAAAGGGACCCAGCATTAGATAGAACAATGGGACTTAAGATGCTTTAAAACCCTTCCAAAAAAGTAACAATGAAATAGATCCCAAGCAAGGCATAAGGTAAACACAAGGGTTTAACATGAAGACAAAGCTAAAACCCCATCCCTTAGAAATTTTTAACACCATGAAAGACCAGTGACATACGGCAGGGAATGAGTGAGACATTAGGAACAAAATTTGAAGCTCTATTAGTGGGTTTGCTCTATATTCTAAACCATATGAAAGAAAATTCCATTTTCCATTGTTTCAATATTATAATGTTTTTTCTAGGGTTTTACTATATCATATTATTGACTAACACACACAACTAGTACTAAGCTTGAATAAAATAGATGGTGACACACACATGATTGAAAGATGAAGTAAATGCTTATGATAATTTATTACCTTTAATTTTATTAAATTTTAGGACCTCTACAAAAATTTCCATTCTTACAAGATATAAGGGATTTTCTACAATGAGACACAAAATTATTATTGATGAATAACAAAACATTGATGCTAGATCCAAACTCACTTTTAATTTTATTACTATTAGCTTCTTCCTTTGGAAGACCGCTACTTGGCTACAATGAGTCTTATAATTTTTATAAAGGAAAGTAACTAGGCTATTGTTGTCATGAATATTAATTACTTAAGATCACCAATATCTAACTAGAAGTATTCTTGGAAAAAGAAACTAGCACTAAAAGGCATGACCATAGTTTTGCTCTTTGCAATAAAACTTATTTTAGTAATTAGACTCTTTTATTTAACATAATTAGTGTTATGCAATTTATTCAAGGTTGAGGTTAAGAGATGAGTAGGTATATGATTCCACGAATTGATAGATTTCCTTTGTTAATATTTGGTATATATGCATATGCCCTTCAAAAGCTATCATAATAATATTATATATGATTATTAATGCCTATACCAAACTTGAAGGGAAACTTTATTAGTAATTCAAATGTCTATTGCAACATATATACTCACACACTTTATTAAGGTCAAAATTTTATTTCACAATCAAATTTTACATAATAGATGCTTTGAATCAAAGGAACCACTTACAAGTTTCTCCCTAACATTATCTATAGTATTGAATTTGATGTTGACTAATTTTTTAATATTTTTTAAGAGTATCTATTTTTTCAAATTGCAAGAAGTGTTCACATTCAAGAAAAACTTAACCTGTGTCATTAGCATGTGAAACGCCCAACCTTAAGGATAAGACTAGAAAATAAAAACTAAATTTACTTTTTATTGTGTTAAAACTACACAAACAGATGTGAATGTTGGTGGTGGCTTTATTCGCTAGATGTGCCTTCTAAGTCATTAGAATAGATCATTTGCTTGCATTTCGATTTCTCTTTTTTTGTTTTTTTAAATTGCCCAACACCTAGGTCATGGCCGACCTTAGTTATTCACTTGTATATTATCATTATTATTTTTATTTCTTCTTTTAAACATATATTTACTTGTATTTATTATTTCTTTCTCAAAAATGTAGGGGAAATTGGTCTTTGTTGGGTGTTTATACTATAGAGGAGAAAGTGAATTCATTTTGGTTCGAACTATTGCTATATTATTTTTTTGGAAGGAAGTGAAATAGTTGATAGCGGATATAATTTTCCTTTATTAGAGCCCTTAAATTAGAGTTTAATAGCAATTAGTTTTTTCTCTTTCCTTTTTGGAGGCTTATTAACTCTCAAGCTACAAGATACAACACACCACTATTTACCTTAAGGAGAACATATACATTTTAGAATTGAAGAAACATTTCCAATGTATCCTCCTTCAAAAAAATTCCCATATTGATCATATACTTAAAATTATTTTCAATATAAGGGATTCATTTCCCCCCTTCCTCGAATGCATTATAAGGTCTCTAGTAGAGTTATTGAAATAAACTTTATTACAAAAAAAAAAAATTCCTTCCTTTAGGGGTATCATTTTTTTTATTTACAATATAGATTGATCTATAGATTTTTTTTTAATAACATTTAAGTCACATGGTTGTGGAAAACTAGAGAATGGAAGAGAGCTACTTACTACAAATTGTAAGCTTATTAGTCCAACCAATCAATAGGAATTTTTTTTTTTATCTCCACCCATCTTTTTTAGAATCATCAAGCCATCAAATCTCTTGCCAAGCTCCATGCTAAGAGGAAAACTATCAATAGGAAAACAAAATTATCACTACCCAACCTTTTTAGAATCATCAAGCCATCAAATCTCTTGCCTAATTAATTTATGAGTCAATTTTGTCCACTTTTTTATTTACAATATAAATTTATCTATAGATTTTTTTTTAATAACATTTAAGTCACATGGTTGTGGAAAACTAGAGAATGGAAGAGAGTTATGTGATGAAAATTGTAAGCTTATTAGTCCAACCAATCAATAGGAAAACAAAATTATCTCCACCCATCCTTTTTAGAATCATCAAGCCATCAAATCTCTTGCCAACCTCCAAGCTAAGAGGATCACCCTAAACCCCAAACAACTAATAAAGTGCACAAATGAACTCACATTGCTAAACTCCTCTATCGATGCATAAAAATTGGATGGTCTCATGAAAAATTTTAGATTAAATGAAGAAGAAATAACAACTCGACTAAATATTCTAGAGGCACAATATAAAACTACATGCAACCCAAGAAGATTCATGCATTTCACACTCATTTCACCATCTCCCCACATACTCTACACAAGGTTTTTAGAATAATAAAAAGAGGAAAATATAAAGCAAGGAATTACCTCCACAACAACCCAAATATACATGAAAGAACTAATTCATCCTTCTTCCTTCTCCAACTCTCTTTTTTTATCATAAAAATTCCTTTCATTTCTTAAGAAGTCTCCTTATATAAGCCAAGGACAATAATGCTAACCACACTCTACAACTTTCTTCAAGCATCCTAATTCTAGGGTCTTGGGTTGGAGTCTTAAAAATAGCATAATAGCACCAATTTTCATTTTTTACATGCTAAAAAATTGGATTAACAACTTTCTTACAAGTTTGCACCCGTACACGCCATTTATGATACTAGAAATGTTCCTAAACACTTTCCTTGTAAGCCAATTTTTTTGCATAAACTAAGGACACTTGAAATCCTTGACTCTCACTAATAAATAATGTTTAACTTAGTGGTTCCATAATTAAATCATATCACTTCACAATATGAAGTAAGATACCTAGGGTTTTAATGATCATCTTGTCCTTCCATTAACTCTTTACATATTTACACACTTTCCATTGTTAGTACCTCATAATATAAATAATTGAAGTGGGATATTAATAGTTTACCTTGTCAATCTTGAAAAAAATACTAGATTTACATACCACAAACATGCATTAGTGTACACCATTGAGATGTTCATAGCCAGACCTTGAATATTTGAATGCACAAATCTCACCACTAAACTTTAGATATTTGCAATTCTATTTATTAAATTTTTAAACATAATTATTTAAATTCAACATATATAGATACGTGATAACTCATGTTCAAAATTCAATTAAGTATTCAAATTAGCACTCTCCTTTACAATTACAACATTTTGAATTAAATATCCTTTTTAGTCAACTATATATAAAACTTAATTCTAGACATAGCATCCACACAAGTGCATAAATGGTAATATTTAAAATAACAACTTGATAAGTTCAAGGAACATTTTCCATGGTAATATGTCAAAAGTTATAATAGGGTCAACCTTCATTATTAAAATTAAAGTAACATTATAATTACCAATTTAACAATAATAATAAGTGCAAGAAGTACTCTTCTTTTCAAGCATAATTATAAGAGTAATCAATCATAAAGGAAGAAATAACTATCTTAAGTTACTATTTCTCCATGAAATAGATAAAAATAACTAATGACACCATCTTATGTGATCTGATATACATCCAAATGTTGAACACCCAAAATACTAAGGGGGATGAATCAATACTTTTTGAAACCACTTAAACATTTAAACATTCAGTCCTCATAGCATATTCAATTTGCAGTAATGAAAGAAAGCATGAAAACATCCAACAACATCGCATAACACATGAACACCAATTTTTTTACATGGAAAATCCAAAATGGGAAAACCAAGGTGAGGATTCTCTCACAATATATTATAATTGGTTATAGTGTATTACATAAGTGCTCACTATAAGTGGACTCGTTGCCCATTGAAAGAAGGAAAGAAGAAAGTGGTGATTCACAACCAAGATTTGAACTATCGAAAATGCATCTATAACATGATGGGATACAATTCCATTGAAGCTCAATATACTGACTTCACACACTTCATATTGATCTATGCTAACACTTGCTCTACTGCCTTATACTCACACAACTCACATCAAAAATTACATACGAATTTTTCTTATCATCCATGAAACACAAAAAAAGATCTTATATATATATATATGATTCATCCAAAAACACCTACAACATCAATTAATTTGGCCTAAATAGTTTTATTATATAAAATATACCTTGTCGTTTCAACATACACACTTCATGCCAATATTTAAGATTTATAAAAAATCAAAATAGGTCATCATGGACCCTCCCACATAATGGGTCAGTACTTATACAAACTTTACATTACTTACATCTCATTAGGTCAGCACCAGTAATGACCTAACATAGAAATCCCCAACTGTACATCCAAAAAATGACACACATACCTCCAAACTTCATGAAAATTGCAATACACACTGTATTGACACCTATCAAAATATCCACATATTTGTAAAGCCAAATACCAATCCATGGAGAAGTGTGGATTCTTCAAAACATACATACTATATTGGTAACACTATAACTGCTAGATTGAAACTTCTATCATTCATATCTTCAACACGAAAAGCTTAAATATTGTGAAATTTTGGATTTAGCCTCTTTTATCACCCAAAAACATTACCCCAAGACCGTAGAGGAAGATTATACATAGCGGACCAATGCGGATCAAAATATTGGATGTCCTATTCACTAAATTACCTGTTTTGAACTTAGTCAATTTCTCACTTCAACTTTCTTCACCAGATCAAACATTCTTTCAAAATTGCACTTGATAATCATCTTTGAACATGCTTAAGCTATACACACTAGTTTACATGATGATATTCATACCAAAATATAATGTTGACATCAATAAAAACACTGAATAGCATACCATACAACTTATACTCACACTCCTTTTGCTCATGTTTCCAACAAAAAAGTCAATGACAAACTCCTTAATCTTCCAACACCAAATCTATGAAATAAGAGTACAAGGACTATTATCAAAACCTACAAATCTTTAGTGTCACTATACATGATAAGGTTATAATATTTAAGGTTATATTACTAAAATTCCATTGCTACACCTTAAGATATTTTCCTTAGACTAACCATATTAATGAGATATCAAAGTAACAAGATACACCATATGTATTCCTTCACTCAACTCACATAACGAGGCTCATATCAAGGCATGGATACATTTTCCATCAAATTTACTTAGATAACCAATTATAATGGACAACACCAAGGAACATAAAGAGTTGTAATTGTTACTCAAGATGTTGGGCCTTACACTCTGCTCCCCTTAGATTAAAAATACTCCTAGAAGTTACTAAGGTTTGGGAAGAATGACCCTAGACATAAGAATAGATATCAATATGTTGAAATGACAATTTTCATTTACTAAAATGATGATAAATTAAATTATTAAATACTAATTATATGCTAGGTAATCTCCTACAACATGTGATTTATGATACACATGAAGAAAAACTCACATATGAGACATTAGTTGATGAACCTCAATGCAAAATATTTAAAACTAAAAACACAACTCTTAGATTAACAACTATTCTCATCTAATATAATCACACAAATGTAACTAGAATCACATTAATACCTTATCATTCAACATGATTCATTTTAAGAACTAACACTCAAAACTTCCAAATTTTTCTAAATCTATCCTTATGAAAGAATTTAACTTATCAACCCTCTCAACCCACATCATGACACATCACAAAATTAACTTCATATAATTTACACCATGAGGCTCATACAATGAGATTTATGAGGTTGAATGGTGTAACATCCCCAATGTTTAACCCAAAGAATTTACCTATGTTTTACCCACATGTGAATAGTTTACGATACCAACATGTAGCAATAAAATTTTTGACTTCTAATTGAATAACAAGTTGCACATTTGAAAAATTTATGTTTCATAGTTTCCCATTGCATTACAAAATTCCAAGTGATGAATCCACATTATATAATTTCATGGTGACATTTTCCATTTACAATTTCTCAATAAGAATATAGATACATGTTTATATTCATAGATTCTATGAGCTCAATGATATATATGTATATAAACAAAATAGAATGATCTAGGTGTCCCTATTACTAGTGCATACATTCTAGGTGTCCCCAAAATGGTGCTTACATGCTCAAATCCTGACCTCCAACTGTATGAGGGAGAGAATCACTCAAGTGATTTTATACCAACCATGGACTTATTGTGGTCCCCTACACATCTACCTAACTAGTAATATCGCTCTAACCTTTGATGAAATATTGGTTTGATAACATCATAATACTGGCCTTCTTAAGCATAGTGTCGTGTCCTACATATCTAGATCTACCATACATTGGCTACAACCTACATGTATGATGTATTTCTACCTAGTATGCAATCCTAGATCACAATGCACTGACAATGTAAATAGGGGTTACTTACACAATTTTTTCCAAAGAATTCAACATCTAGTACTTCTAGTGTAGGTCATATGTTCACCCACCCTTTCGCTCAATTTGGTATTAACCATTCACAATCATAACACACATTCTGAAAACTAAGGTGATGAAATAACAAACTATCTAACAAGGTTATTCCCTCTCCCATGGATTATCCTAACCCCAGGAATAACAAAATTAACCATACAGGTAATCATAATGTCACAACTTTAAATAACTACATTTCAAAAAGTATGGTCACCAAATTAAGTGTCTTCATTTCAAAAATATGATATTAACAATAAATGACTTCAATTCAAAAGTATGATCTGAACAATAAATTACTTCCATTCAAAAAGTGATATGAAATTTCAATAATAAATGGCTCCAATCAAAAGTATAATCTCGAAAATAAATGACTCCATTCAAGAGTATAATCAATAATCAAGTGATCATAAAAAATCTTAAAAACCTCTACATTTGATGACTCTATAAGAGAGGGGACCAACCATATTCAAGGCCCCAAGTCATGGAGGGCCAAGAGCGGATGGCTTCCCTAACTTACCTCAACTTAAAGTGGGTGTTTCAAATGAGGGATGAGAATGATGAGGACTATAAATCGCTACAACCTCTCTCCAAACTTGAGTTTCAAAATGAGGCTATGCAATTTGGTTTCTAGGTTCAACATTGTATGTTGGGTGGCTCTCTACTCGAGGATGGAAGTGCAGTTCTAAGGCGAAAAAATGGTGCACTGGAGTCTCTCAGGTGCACTGGCATCCGTACAACCAAAGGACTAGAAAGATAGTGATAACCACCAGAAAGAAAGCTGACAACCTAGCTAGTTACTTCCAATGAGTCAAAAAAAAATTATGAAGTAGGATAAATATGCAAAAATGTGATAAAGCAAGTATATGAGAGATAAGGTGACAAGAATGATCTCACAAAGGTATTTGTTCACCAACTAGCTCTACAAAGCACACACACCTACATATAGAGAGAGGAAAGTTGTTGGGTGGTTGTAAAGGGGTTTTCCTTAGTTAGACCCCCATTTTGATGTTTTCACCTCCACAGACAACCAAGATTGCAACAATAGAGAAATATGTGATAAAGAAAGGAAGGAAAGCAAAGAGCACAATAATACTATTGGTGTTTTTCCTAGTACACCTAAGGAATCTCTAAAGAGTTTCCATCTCCTATGTTCAAGACCCTTAAAATGAATGGACAACTAATAGGATTCAATCCAAGACTGAAATCTTCTGCACTTCAGGCTCTGTGGAACCTACGAGGGTGTTCCTTTTGACATTTCATTAGACTATCTCAATAAATGACATAACAAATCACAGATGGGTTCCTATGAGAGGTAAATAACGTAATTCACTCAAAGGTTGGCTAATCTTCAAGAAAATGACCATCAATTTACCAGGAACAATGAAAATATCTTACACACATACCTCCTAATAAGTGAATTTTAAGAAGGTGCATTCTAGCCCTGAATCTATGGTCCAATATATTATTATTGCTGAAATTGCAAGTACAAATAGACTAGTGTCTTCATCAATTGGGAAATGGAGTAGTGCATCTTACAACCTGTCATGTAGAAATTATTTAAATTTGATAATTGTGGACTATTTCCATGAGGACTTGCATTATGAAAAATCTCTGCACATAATACATCACTTCTTACCAAGTTCTCAGTAAATCGTTACAAGTTCATGGCCTCATTTAAACATTTTAGTTGATTCATTGAACCAAAGAAAAAATGAAGGCATGCATTCAAATGAAAAATTTGAAGATGAAAAAATACACTTGATATTGTATTCAAAACTTGCAAAATGGTTTACAGAGAAGAGTAGATGAATTATTTATTGAATTTGTTTTGATATTAGTAATTTCTACAAAACTACTTAATATTTTCATATGTTGAATTCATAACCAGGAAAATTCCACTATCCTAGTTCCTGGTATTCTTCTATTCTCTACCCTTTACGTAGAATGGGCCTAAGAGACTCAAAATGTTAGAACCCCTGCAAATGAGTCTTGAATTCCCTTTTATAGACTACTGGAGCAAGCAAGCTTCTGACTCAAAATGCAACTACAATACAAAATTGAATTTCACATCAAATTTCAAATGCATTTCAAAATTCCCCATATGCTAATTACATTTAACTGGGGAAACCACCATTGCAATAGTTGTCGTGAGGGGAAATAGATCACTGCAAAAGAATTTCTCAACTACCTTGTAAGCATCAAATTTGACATTCATACTACCATGAGGGCACACAGTCAACATCCAACACCTGAAAAAGCAACCACACACGCAAAGAGAAAGAAATTTCCATATAAATTATCAATCAACACAAAAATTTCATTTCACACACCACCTTTTTAATAACAAGAAGGCCCTCCACTAGTAGCACACTATTCATGATGCACATGCCCACTTCGCATCGTAGCGAGGGTTGGAGGTGAAACTTTGACCCCTTATGATGAGGGGCTCTAAGATACTTTTATATAAGTCATTTTATGTCTAAAATACTTGTTATTTTTGTTAATTAACATGACTGACAGTAGACTATAGACTAATATATTTACTCACTTTGCTTTATGTTTGTCTAATTTGGTAGATATAATTGAGGTAATGCTTTATGTTGAATGTGTTGCTTTTGTTATGATATTGATGAGTTAAATATGTAGTTTTAATCTTTTACTGTCATAATGGGTATCCTTTTCTTAAGGGTTTTATTTAGGGTATTTAAAATACCAATGATGAAGTTAAACTCCTTGTTTAATAAAATGAAGACAATCACACCATTGATCAACCCAGTTAGATTGAATCACTCAAGTACAAATCAACTTCTTTTTAGTTGGTTTAGGAACTTCTAGTCCCAATGCTAATTTGGCATATTTCTCTATGTCTATTCTCATTCGTATTTTAGTTCTGCTTTAGTTTCATTTAAATCTTTATTTTAGATGCCTTGAATCTTGATAGTTAATGCCATGTTGTGAATTCAAATAATGATATAGTTATAAATATCCATTTTTAAGATTTAGAAAGGAGTTAAATAGTTTTCATCTAGAAATCTTGTAATGGTTACAATACTTTGTTCTACATCCCTATTTGATCAATTTTAATGAATATAAGAGGTTATCTCGAATTACTATGTTAAGAGATCTTACTAGATGAAGAGTAGGGCTTGCTTCACAAAAGGAATTGATCTTGTTTGGTATTTTTTGAGTTCATGTTATTTTTGTTCATTAATATTCAATCTAAAATGTTAGATGTTAAATCTAGAATGTTAAGTTAGTTTGAATTACTTTCAACAATTATGTTTGAATTGCTCTTAAGTTTAGTTTATCATGGTTAGAATGGTTTGTTAGATTCATTGTAAGGTTTATTATGTTAATAAAATTTAGATGTTGTTTGTAGGAATTAAGTTTGATAATTATTTGATAAGTTTAATTAAAGCAATGATGGGAACTTATGGAATGATGAAACTAAAATTTTTCTGGAATATGTTCATGGAAATTAGTATTTATGTTTACTAAATTAATCATTTTTCCCTTGTACTTCATTTATGTTCTTTAAAATAACATTTATTTTCTAGCAAATCTTAAGATAGATTGTTTTTAAAGTAAATTAGAATTAAATTTTTATTTTGAATTCTAGATTAAGAATTAAGATAAGTGTTAGTCTTTTCCATGAATTGGTCTTAATCAAGTCAAGGGAAGTCAGAAATAAGTTGATAGAACTTTAAATTAGGAAATAAGATAGAATTAATCCTTAGGAATTAGTTGCTAAAGTTTAGCTCCTGAGAGCTCCTAAAAGCTCCTTATCATATATAGCTCTGAGACACACCCAATTCAATAATTAATTTACTAAATGATGCAAGTTGTGACATCAACAACCTTGCCCATCACCTTCCTCATCTCTATCTCATTTCAACACAACCCCATCATGCCGACTCAGAGTCTCGACCGCTAAAGGAGGATTGGAAAATACCTTAGATCCAAGGGATGGAGCTCGAACCAAGGTCTTGAGATACTAATGGTATTTGGAATCTGTCTCCATTTCAATTTTTGATGATCTTTCCATGATGTTAATGGGAGGATTTTTTTTCCCAAAAGAGCCATGACCATATCGAAATTTCCACTAAATTTTGGTGGAGGGCCCAATAGATTCTTCTCCTTTTTCTCCTACTGCCTTTGAGCTTGCGTCCTAGTCTTTTAGATGATAGTTGCATTTGGTAGCAATAGGTATAGAAACTTTGCTTCGGGTATCCTCATGGACACATTTTCTTCACTCTGGGTCTTCATCAAGGGACCTCTATGAATTGAGTTGAGAATACTTCCACACTGGAATAGATGAAGCACCAAACTTGCTTATCCTTCCACTAGAAAATCTACACTCATAACCTTGGCTCTCTCCACAAAATCAAAGACTTTACAACTAATTATGATTGCGGAAATAACAACTTTCAACTTCTATTTATTGAACAATGTGATGATAACAATCATCAATGCTCAATGAAGAACACACACAAAAATTGGGTAATTCATTGGCATGCATATTGTCACCATTTAATTACCCACTGCATGGAAATATGCATATCATACTTCATCATTACTAAAAATTAAGTCTCCACATGCATGAAGATCAATTCGATCACCCATGTATAGAGTAGATCATTGATGCCCACTGGTTGTAGAATGAAACATTTATTGCATGTTAGTTTTTCAACTTTGAATGTTGGCCATTGACCTCACAATGAGATGGAAGATCAAATGACTCACTTTGGGCTAACTGGATTTGAAATCATTTAGTGCTTTGTTGATTTGTCTCTGGCCAATGGCATTGATCCACCCTAGATGGCAACTCCTCCATTAGCAAGCTTCATTTGTATCATGAAATTGGTGGATCTGTTGGTCTCAGGGAATACTGAGAGGGAGGGTGAATCAGTGTTCAAAAAATCTAAACTTTAAATCTAGACCTTAAACCATTTACAACACATAATCAAAAATAAAGATGCAAGCACATGAACAAGATAATCAAAGCACCATAACACCAATATTTTTATGTGGAAACCCTATTAGGGGAAAAACCATGATGGAGATTAATCCACAATTATATTTTGTTAAAAGTATAAATAAAAGGGAATGCACATGCATTCAGGCACACTGCCTAGAGTTCACTGCTCAAAATATGGAAGGCTCACTACCTTACAAAATGTTTGCATTACAACAAAATGTTGAATTGCGAAAATAACATCTCCAAATGCTTGGATTCAGTTCTAGTGAAGCTTAATAGATGCTCTTCAACCCTTCTTACTAATTTTGTATTTCTGCTCTACTCTACTTTGTTCTTCTATATTTTTCTTCCCTACTGAAACTGTACAAATATCACTGAATCAACCTTCTAATACTCACACACACATATTTTCTACTGTTCACACACATTCACACACTTTCACACTTTCTTGCATTTACAAAATGAATTACCGATCTCATATATATATATATATATATATATATATGAACAAAGATTCATTGCTTCAAGTTGGATTTAACAAAACATGAAATATCCTTCAATGGTTAGCTCAAATTAAATTTAATGTGCACCCATCAAACTCAACTAAGACATAGCTAGGTGTTTCCTTTCCCTTTGTGGTATATTGTCCTTGATGACAAAATTGATTGGTGATTGGAACAATGATACTTCATGCTCTTTGTGTTCAGTTTGGCATATTCAATATTTTGTGGATCATGCTTTGGGTTGATGCATTTGGGAGCATTTTTTTATCATTTATTGTGGTATTGATCATGTTGAGCTCCATGTGAAAATAAAAGCTAATTTGTCTATTCATTTGGCATTAGTTTTTAGGTGATATCATGGAAAATTTGATTTCATTTTTGACAATTTGGCACTTCTTTATTGTACAATAGGTATATTATTTCAATTGCTCATTATCAGATTGATCATGGAATCATTGACAAGATTCATAATGTCTTCATGTCATTCTATTGGTGATCTTCATGGTTGTCTCATAATTCTTTGGTATCCAAGGTTATCATGTATTATTTGGTACATGGCATTTTTGGTTGGAATTTTATTAATGCTCTTCTTGACACTTGAGTTTGACATTTCATTTGGAATCATTGGTATAAATATATATATACACTTTTCAATTGGTTTTCTTCATTTCTTATCTTCATGGCAAGATTAGTGATGCAGGAGCATCCAATGGTGTAAGGGCAATCTTGCATCGCCCAAAAATAGTTAAATTTCAATTTTCCTAGTTTTTAGATGTTTTTACATTTTTGGATACCCTTTTCATCATAATGAAATTCCCAATTCACGATTTTTATTTTTGGTTCCTGGGTGGAAAGTTATTGCAGTTTTAGTTTCCCAGATTTGCACCTAAAAACCTTTCGAGTGGGATTTGAGGCACTTAGAGCTTCTGGATTGGCCCTAAAACTTTCCAAAATTGGTGTAGCTAATTTTGAGTGCATTCTTGACTTTGAGACCTTTCCAACGGTTCGAACGGTTCATGAATCGGAGTCCTGGATCAAAAGTTATGGCCCCGCGAAGTTGGCGCACTTTCTAGAAGTTACCATTGCAAATGCTCTTTTGAAATTTGAACTTCATGTTGTAATTTTTGGCACCAAACCACCTAAACTCAATTTGAATGTTTCTTTGGCTCCAAACTAATGAGGAGCTCTATTTATGGGTGGGTTTTTCTAATTTTTGGGTAACTTTTTGGGGACAAGCTCGCATGTTGCAAAAGGGTTATTCTATAGCTTTCTGTAGCTTGCATGTGTTGTAGAACTTGGGGATTTGAGATCCTCTGCATGTAAGAAGTTCCATTCTCTGAATAATAAAATTATTCTCTTGTTTGTGGATTATTTTTCTGTGTCTCAGGTTGCACCCTCATCAAGTTGTATCAGAGCGGGTTTTTCTTGAGCATGTGGACAGATCGTCGATCGCGAGGCAGTTTACACTAGGACCGTGGTTGTGGGTCGAGGTCAAGAAAGATGCCTCCAAGAGTGATTCTTGGTAGGCATGGTGGTGCCAAAGGTGGTCGAGGTGGCAGAGATGCTGGTGAAAGAGATGCACTGGTAGCCCTCCAGAGACAGGTTGATGCGTTACAAGAGCAGTTGAGAAGAGGGTTAAACCTGAGGGAAGAAAGTGAGGATGACAGAGAGGAAGAAGGATCAGAGGTAGAAGAGGAAGAAGAAGTAATTGATCAAGACCAAATACGACTAATAAGGGCCATTTCAAAGATCGGGAAAAGACCCAGAGCAGAAGTCCCCAGTTATTCTGGAAGTCTAAACCCAGAAGAGTTGATCGACTGGATCAACGATCTAGAAGAATATTTTGAGTATGAGGAAATGGAGGACCCAGATCGGGTTAAGTTTGCGAAAATGAAGCTGAAGAGCCATGCCAGTATTTGGTGGAAAGAGGTCAAGTTAGAAAGAAATCGAAGAGGAAAATTCAAGATCACCAAATGGGATCGCATGGTAGAGAAATTGAAGAAGCAGTTCATACCAGTGGACTACGAGTTAGATCTGTTGAAGAAATTGTAAGTGTTGAAGCATGGAAGCAGATCTGTGAAAGAATATACTAAAGATTTTCACAAGATAATCATTAGAACAGGTCACACAGAGGCCAATAAGGAGAAGGTAGCCTGATATCTTAATGGGTTACGACCGAGAAATCAAGAGGAGTTAAGCCTAGTCAGAATGACCACCATGGAGGATGTGTATCAGTTTGCTTTGAAGGTGGAAGAGAAGCTGAACAAAAGATTTGATGGCAAGCAAAAAGGATGAGGAGGTCAAAGCGGAAGGGGGAATGGCAGACCTTCAGGAAGCCGAAATGATGATGAAAAGAAAAGTGAAGATGTGGGTACCAACCAAAGCCAAAGGAATGACAACTCCTACCGCCCTCGTGATCAGAACAATGGTGATCAAAGAGGTAGAGGATGAGGGAGATATGGACAAGGATCTGGAAGAGGTGGTTTTAGAGGAACGTGTTTCCAGTGTGGTGAAGAAGGGCATCGAGCCTATGAATGTCCACAACACCAAGGAAGGGCAGAAAAGAGGCCAGAAGGTCATGGAAGGTTTGCGCATGCAGATGAGGAGGCCCAATCTAAACATTCAGATGATGCTGAAAGGGGAGAAGCCCTAGTGATTAGGAGATCCCTAGTGACTAAAGAAAAGGAACCAGAACAGAGGAATAATTTGTTTCGCACAAGGTGTAAGTGTGAAGGAAAATGTTGTGATGTCATTATTGACGGTGGGAGCACTGATAATTTGGTGTCAGAGGAGATGGTCACAAAGTTGAAGCTGAAGAGGGAAAGGCACCCACATCCGTATCGGATTGTCTGGCTGCAAAAAGACCACAAAGTTTTGGTCAATGAGTAGTGCTTAGTAAAGTTCAAGATTGGGAGCTACCATGATGAAGTGCTCTGTGATATCATCCCCATGGATGCATGTCACATGTTGTTGGGGAGGCCATGGCAGTTCGATAGGTGAGCTATACATGACGGCCATGCAAACACTTATTCTTTGACAAAGGATGGGGTTCGTCACAAGTTGAAACCCTTGAAGGAGACTGAAGAAAAGGTATGTAGTAGTGCTAGAATTTTCTATGTAGATGGAAGAAAATTTTTAGAAGGTATGAAGCATGAGCGTGTGTGTTATGCATAGATTCCTAGAGAGAGTAATAAGGATAGTGAGAAGGTTCCAGAAGAAGTTTCTGGGATGTTGGGTGAGTTCTAGGATATTGTTTCTGATAATGTACCTAAGGGTTTACCGCCAATTAGGAAGATCAATCATCAGATTGAATTGATTCCTGGAGCCAGTTTTCCAAATAAGGCAGCTCATAGAATGACTCCAGCAGAAAATGAGGAGTTGAACAGACAAGTTCAAGAGTTGTTGAGAAAGGGTTTGATACGGGAGAGTCTAAGCTCATGCGCAGTACCTGCAGTACTAGCACCAAAGAAGGATGGGGAGTGGAGGATGTGTACAGATTCTCGAGCCATAAACAAGATAACAATCAAGTACAGATTTCCCCTGCCAAGAGCTCAGTACTTCACAAAGATTGATCTGAAGAGTGGATATCACCAGATCCGAATTCGAGAGGGAGATGAATGGAAGACCGCCTTCAAGACCAAAGAGGGCCTATCTGAGTGGTTAGTCATGCCTTTTGGGCTAACCAATGCACCAAGCACATTCAAGGCTCAAGAACTTAGGTACTAAAAGAATTTCCGGTAAGTTTTGTTATTGTGTATTTAGATGATATTTTGATTTT
>VDFB02082401.1:57818-77670 GCA_007258455.2 Sequoia sempervirens
AGCTTGCAAGGAACCTGTTACAGTGGACAGGACAAGGTGGCTGGATTTCATAATCCAGGATGTCATGTTATTTAAGGGAAGTCAATTGTGTATCCCGAGGAGTTCCATGAGGGAGAACCTGATAAAGGAGAAGCATAGTGGAGGAATGGCAAGACATTTTGGTTGGGATAAGACCATTGCCATTATCAGTGAAACGTATTGTGGCCTCGGTTATCCGCGGGGATGTGAAGAAGTTTGGCCACAAAGTTGCAGGTTATGTCGGATGGCTAAAAGGAGTGAGCGAGGAATATATAGGGACATATCAGCCCTTACCAGTACCAAAAGAGGCCATGGGAGGATATAAGTATGAGATGGACTTTGTTCTTGGTTTGCTAAGGACACAATGAGGGAATGATTCATTCTTTGTGGTGGTTGATAGGTTTTCAAAGATGGCACATTTCATTCCATGTCAGAAGACCCATGATGCAGTCCACATTGCTGACTTGTTCTTCAAAGAGGTGGTGAGGCTACATGGTTTGCCAAAGAGTATTGTTTCCGATCGTGACACCAAATTTGTGGGGTACTTTTGGAGGACCTTGTGGAAGAAGCTGAAGACAGAGCTGAAGTTCAGTTCTACACACCATCCACAAATAGATGGGCAGACAGAGGTTGTTAATAGGAGTCTGGGTAACCTACTGCGATGTTTGGTAGGAGATAAACCCAAGGGTTGGGACTTGATCTTACCCCAGGCAGAATTCTCTTACAACAATTCTGTCAACAGAAGCACTTGTAGATCACCATTCCAGATTGTGTATGGAGGTAGCCCCAGAACAGCTCCAGAATTGAGGAAGATGGACCAAGAGAAGAAAATAAGTGCTGAAGCTGAAGATTTCACAGAACACATCAAGGATATACATGAGAAGGTAAGAGAACATATTAACAAGATGAATATGCAGTATAAGGCTAAGGTAGATCAGAAGAGGAGGTACAAGGAGTTTCAGATTGGTGATGAAGTGATGGTCCACTTGAGGAAGAGGTTTCAGCTGGGGAACATATAACAAATTGAAGATGAAGCAGTTTGGTCCCTATAAAATTTTGAAGAGGCATGATTCAGGGAATGCATATGAGGTAGTGTTGTTGGATGGATTCAACATTTCCCCTGTGTTCAACATTTCAGATTTGACAGAGTATCATGAAGGTGGCGCAGAGGAAGTACCAATGATGGAATAGTGTGGGATTCCAACACCTACTTCAGAAAAGGAGGAGATTAAGGAAATCTTGGATAGTCGTGTGGGAAGGAGTACCAGAAATAGGCAGTATGAAGAATATCTGGTGAAATGGAGAGGAAGGCCTATGGAAGATTCATCCTGGCTATCTAAGGTAGCAGTTGACCGGTTGGGTTTTCCTCAACCAATCTGAGACGTGACAGGGTCACTTCTCAAATTACCCTGGGTGTCTGATGCAGGAGCATCCAGTGGTGTAAGGGCAATCTTACATCACCCAAAAATAGTTAAATTTCAAGTTTCTCAATTTTTAGATGTTTTTACATTTTTGGATACCCTTTTCGTCATAATGAAATTCCCAATTCACAGTTTTTATTTTTGGTTCCTGGGTGGAAAGTTATTGCAGTTTTAGTTTCCTAGATTTGCAACTAAAAACCTTCTGAGTGGGATTTGAGGCACTTAGAGCTTCCGTATCGGCCCCGAAACTTGCCAAAATCAGCGTAGCAAATTATGAGCGCGTTCTTGACTTCGAGACCTTTCCAACGGTTTGAATGGTTCACAAATTGGAGTCCTGGATCAAAAGTTATGGCCCCGCGAAGTTGGCGCACTTTCTAGAAGTTAACATTGCAAATGCTCTTTTGAAATTTGAACTTCATGTTGTAATTTTCAGCGCCAAACCACCTAAACTCAATTTGAATGTTGCTTTGGCTCCAAACTAATGAGGAGCTCTATTTATGGGTGGGTTTTTCTAATTTTTGGGTAACTTTTTGGGGACAAGCTCGCATGTTGCGAAAGGGTTATTCTGTAGCTTTTTGTAGCTTGCATGTGTTGTAGAACTTGGGGATTTGAGATCCTCTGCATGTAAGAAGTTCCATTCTCTGAATAATAAAATTATTCTCTTGTTTGTGGGTTATTTTTCTGTGTCTTAGGTTGTGCCCTCATCAATTAGTTTGGTGCATATGTTAACATGCTGTACATATAGCTTCACAAGGGTTATTTCATTATACATGAGGTGAAGATATTTATATTGACACACAGTAAGATTTGTATTCTTGAGTTGGCTACTATAGATAGCTTCATAAGCAATGGTATTTCTTGGACTTTTCATATCATTTCTTACAAAGTGTATTTCAACATATACTTGGGCCTTCACATTTTACATGGATTCACAATTCATATTTACTTATATCTTGGCATATGGTTTATTTGTGATATAAGTTTTTGGTAAATTCCTTGGTCGACATTAAGACTTTTCTATTTGTTTTTAAAGTGCATTGTTTTAGCACATAAGGCTGACAACATTCACTATGGTTTTTTATCACTTATAAAGTGATTGGAAAGCTAGCATTTCCTTTGGCTTTTTGATTGAAGTTCAATAATATTTCAGGCTTATACATTGCACAAGAGTTAAATACACATTATTTTAAGACTTGGGTTGTCGACATATGTATTACACTTGATTTTCTTACATGGTAGCGATAGTATTATTGTTTCAATGAGCATGTTGATTGTGTTGACTTCGACAACACGTGTGGATTATAATTTGGCACTCATTTTATGCATGATTATGTCGATTACATGGATTCCAAAATGATTCTAATATGATGCCTGGATTTCAAATTTCATTCTTTTTGTTTTGGAGTTTCAATGAAGGAAGAAATAGGGTAAACAAAAGATTGAACCCTAGTGCCACCATGTTGAAATTATAGTTGTAGTTTGAGCAAGTTTGCTATGGTATTCTGACCTAGTTTTCAGTTATGTTGGTCTTTGATAGATGGAATGATAGTTGGTGTTTTTTGCTTGAGCTGGAAGCAGAAGTTTGGGTAGTTTTTCATGAAGATCTTTAGGGATTTTGTTTGCAGGCTATATCCACCATGAAAGAGGTAATATTTATACATTATTTTGATCTTTCAAAGGTAAATATGGTAAATGAGAAGTAAAAGAGGAAAATAAAACTTTTTTTCAGTTTCAAACAAATTTCTTAACTAATCTTAAACTACTTTGAACCCGAGTGTAAACTCAAGGGACTAATCTTACAGTGGCATTTCATCTTTATATCATTGATTTTTCTATGGTTATTCTTACAAAACCCTTGATGGGTATCATGATCAAATATTATTGTTCTTACCAGTTTATAAACCCTGGTTATTGAATATGGGTTTTCTTGAAAAAGATGAACAACCGATTTACAAACATTGTATATATATGTATCTTTGCAAAATCACTTCAGAGTGTGATGAGATGAAATATTTTGGACATAGTATTGTTTATTGTGATATCATTCTATAAAGAGGAAAATTGGGCTCATATTGTTTTCATCTTTGGTTATATTACAAAGATTATTTTGAATTGGGCATTATTGCAAAATCATTTTGTATCCTACTGTAATTTTATAACTGCAAAGAGTTATTGCAATTATAATGTTTTGATGGGTTGAAATACCTTGAACGTTTGATGAAGTTGGTACTTCAAAAATATTATGGGAGTTAGTGATCCACATTGTTATAGAGTTGGTTCTCTTTGATTAATAAAAGGAAATTTTAGCGAGCGGTTTTTTATATCCCATGAGAGTTTTTCCACTCAAGAAATTTTGTGTTATGTGATGTTATTTGTCTCTCATTCTATTTCATGTTAATGTGCTCACTCAATGAAAGCTCTGATATTTTTAGTGTATTCAAAATATTCATATTTCAAAATTTTGTCATGCAAAGTTAAAATTGTTGAAATATGTTTTTAAAAAGCCTTTCATAAAGCAAATTAAATCTGCATTGGGAAAAGTTGTTCTATTTAAAAGCATAAACAAGATTGTTCTCAAAATTAATTGAACAATATCATATGATGCTTTTAATATGAGTTAGTCAAGTTTCAAGTCAATCTGATCTAAAGTGTTAATGTTCACTTGCATAAACAAACCTACCACTTTCCATTAAAATTAGTAAAAATTTTCATTGAGTTTTTAAAGCCAGAAGTTAAAATTATTTCACTCTAATTCACCCCCCTCTCAGAGTGAATCCACTTCCAACAAGTGGTATCAGAGCATAGGGTCCTACATTACGTTTCATACCTAGGATTGATTCTGGTATTGGAAGTTTCTTTAGTTTAAGGTCTTTGAGTGTTGTAGTGTTGTATCTATGATGGCTAAAGGGGGAAGGAATAATGGAAAGAGAAACTCATAGCAAAACATTAACAATCAGGTTGTTTCTGAACCTAGTATAAGAAGTAATAAAGAAATCATCATTGACAACAACTCATAAATGATACAACATACTATGCATAGAATACCTCAATTGGATGGTATAAATTTTAATTTGTGGTAGTGTCAGATGGAAACTTATTTGTGCTCCTTAGGGTTTGATGTGTGTACAAAAGTAGAGAGAGTTTTCACTGTTTCTATAACATCTCCCTCCACCCTTGAGGAAAATATAGTTCTTGAATCAAATGCTAAGGCTCTAGATGCTATTTTCAATAGTCTACCAAATAACACTATTGCGAAAGTTATCCACTGCAAAGATGCAAAGGAAGTATGGTAAAAATTGATTGAAATATATCAGGATGGTGAGTTGCAAGAAGAGATGTCTTTGAAAACTCAAGAAAGTTGTGTTTCATCTATAATTGGTGGTTGTGAAAATCATCATAGTTCCAAAGAACATATATTTGAGTTTACATCTCTAGAGATGTCAGATGAAATTTCAAGTAGCTAAGAAACTAAAGAAGTAGATCTATTTTTGTATGAAGTAAATTTTGAACAAGAATTAGATGAGCAAGAAAATGAGCTTGATTTGGAAGGTGAACTTTAGATACAATTAAACAACTTAGAAAAGAGAGCTTGATTTTAAAGAAGCAACTTCAACAAGAAGAGGATATCAAAGGTAAGGTATGCTCAGATCTTATAGAAGAAAAAATCCAAGTTGAAGAAGCTAGAAAGATTGAGGAGTGTTCAAAGATCAACTTCAAGAAAAAGAACAGTGCATAGAAAATCTTGAGTTTCAAGTAGTTTTACTACGGAACATTGGTAAAGAGTCAAAGCAAATAAGTCATGAAAAAATCAATAAGAGTGGATCCATGTCATTGGATAAACTTATTGAAACACAAAAGGCTCCAAGTGACAAAACTAGTCTAGGCTTAGAGGAAGGACAATGTTCTAAGACACTTAGTACAAAAGAATGATTTAAAATTTCATGTTGTTGATTCTGAAAATGCAGGAAACAAAAGAGGAAGGAACAGAACACACAATTTGTTAGGATCTCACTTTACCTGGTAGGGTAAGTTGATAAAGTATTATTATTCTTTTTAAGGTTATTTTTATTCATGTTTTGAGTATGGTCATAGAGCATCTGAATGTTTTGCTAAAGTAAAGAAAAGTGATAAGAAAAGGAACGATGATAATATTGCATGCTTTGAATATAATAAATCAGGTCATATTACAAGAAATTGTAATAAGAATGACACAAGACATTAAAAGTTTGTTGTTGTATATTATCGATGTAATGGCTTTGGGCATTAAGAAATTTTTTGCAAGAGTCAATGAGAGAAAACATCTGGAAGAAACAAAGAGTTTGTAAGGGTCTAGAGAAAGAAGCAAAAGCAAGACAATAGGCTTGTGCTTGATGCACAAGAGACACTGTTGAATGCATAATTAGACCAAGAGGTCAAAGGGGATCAATAAATGTATCATATTTCGAATCCCTAGAAATGATAATACCTTTGAGATTCAAGGTATAGAGTATCTACAAAGTGTCACAGGACAATGGCATTATCTAATGCATAAGCTTGATATGTGAGTTGGGTGCCTAGGTAGACTAAATACTTGTTTTTGCTTTGTTATAACAAGAAACATGGTAGTATAGAGATTGAATAATTCTATGTAAAGTTTAAACAATGTTGATAGTAAGGCAAATCTATTTGATACACTCATATGTCTATAACAAGCGTTGACAATGTAGACAAGACAATGCTAAAATGTGTGACTCTATTGTGTTAAAATCAGTGGCATCCATCAAAGTATAACAAAAGAAAGGTTTTTGTAAAAATGTTGTAAATTTTCAAATACCCTAGTTGACATGAAACAAATATATGGTTCAATGGTCTATTGAACTTTTTTGCACAATGAATATGTAGAAGATGATCAAATAGACTCAAGATAGTGAAAATGAAAGAAAACATCTATGTAGTGTTTAGAGAACTTTATAATGTTGTAGTGATAGAGCAGATTTGGCATCTCTATCACACATACTTGACAAAGTTTTAACAGCCTTAATAATGTACTTTCAAGGTACTTTCATGGTCAAAGGATAGTATATTATCAATACAAGATAATATTTTTCTAACTTCTATTGGCTTTGTTTGATTCCACTCCTTTGTTGCACAAGTTTTTCTTTCCTATCATGAATCATAAGGTGAAGATTATTGTTGCAATTTCATGGTAACACAATTCTACCATGTTGCATTCTTACTCTGGAAAGTTCCTCTTTAGGAATTTCATATGTAAAGAGTTAGGGGGAGCTTCATGGTGAATTGATAAGATTGCTTGGTTAGCAGTAGTAGAGTGGATGAGCTTTTCATGCTTATATTTGTGTTGCAATTTGGCATTAATGATTTTTTCACTGTATTGATAAATTGAGAGTAGCCTTGGTTGTGTTGGACAATATTTTTGGATCATGACCATAGTATTGTGTAAAATATGCTTTCAATTTTTTTATGTTAAAATGAACAATGCCCATTCATATTCTTGGGCAATGCGGAGTAAATTCAACTGGCTTGAAAGTCTTATTTGCTTATGTGCTTAGTGCTATTTCAGTATGACGTGAGCTATTTGGTGATCAATGAATTACCATATCATGTCATTATTTATCTAAAAGGGGAAGTAAAAGCATCAAAGGACAGAATAGTTTTTAACAAGTCTCTTCATACATTTGAGTTCTTGTAGAACATCTGGTTACTAATCAATTAGTTATATTTATGATGTGCAGTTTGAATTTTTTTAGGACTAATTATTTTGATAGAAGACATGATCTATTCCAATTGGCTTGCCTACATCTTTGAATCTAAATAAGTCTTTAAAAAACTCAGATCTAGTTTGGGAGTTGTCTCTCAATTGTTAATTGCTCAAATAGAACATTGATTTAGGGGGAGATTTTTAGCTCTCCTAGCAATTTCTTTGTGATTTATTTGCTACTTCATTACTATATTTGTAGCTGGTTGAGTTACTGGTTTTTGGTATTTCATTGTTTATCCTCTATCCTTGAGATAAAAAGGGGGAGAAATATTAGTATTCATTGGTTGATTTCATTGGTTGGTGATTTGTGATTTGGTTGATCAAGTTCAATTTAGATGGTTTTAGATGGTTTTTTGTTTCAAATAGTTTTTTCCATCAAGGAAAAAGGGGTAGTTTGTTGGATTTCTCTTTGTGGTATATTGTCCTTGATGACAAAACTGATTGGTGACAAAACTAATTGGTGATTGGCATAATGATACTTGGTGCTCTTTGTGTTCAGTTTGGAATATTTAGTATTTTATGGATCATGCTTTGGTTTGATACATTTGGGTGCATTTGTTTATCATATATTTTGGTACTAATCATGTTGAGCTTCATGTATAGATAAAAGTTATTTTTTCTATTCAAGTGGCATTAGTTTTCAGGTGATATCATGGAATAGTTTATTTCATTTTTTATATTTTGGCACTTCTTTATTGTACAATAGGTATATTATTTCAATTTTTCATTATCAAATTGATCATGGAATCATTGACAAGATTCATTATGTCTTCATGGAATTCTATTAATGATCTTTATGGCTGTCTCATAATTCTTTGGTATCCACGATTATGATATATTATTTGGTACATGGCATTTTGGGTTGGAATTTTATTAATGCTCCTCTTGACACTTGAGTTTCATATTTCATTTGGCATCATTGGTATATATATATACACTTTTGGGTATGTGCAGGATCATGATGGGCCAAAAAGTGGAAACATGATGGTTATGTGGCTAATGAATTTTCTTTTACCCAAAATTGATGAAACAAAAAAGGTTTTTAAAGGAGATTCTCATCCTTCCACCAATATAAATTATGCTTTACTTTGAATTTAATAAGTAATTATTATTTATTTTCTATTCTAATTATGACTAAAGTCCTGTTTGATAGGCTAATTGAAAAACATATATAGCTATGCCAATATTGGCATGGTGTGATGGTTTATTGATGGCATTTTTGTTCTTGCCACCAAGGTTCAAAGCTCTGGCCAAAAGCGTTTACCCATTGAATAAAAAAAAAATCTATAGCTTTCAAATAATATCACATTTTTTGAATTCAAAACATGTGTCACATTCTATGCTTTGCATACTATAGGATTAAAAAAAGAAAAATTTAATTTCATGAAGTTTTGACCAAGTTAAGGGGTTAGACATATGAGTTTTATATTTTTTAAAAGTTGTAATAAAAATTTCATAATTAATTATTTATTTGGAAAAAATTACAAAAAAAATATGCATAACATCAGGACATGAATCCTCTACTTGTACCTAAAATATTATAAAAATATTATCATTTTATTGTGGTTAGGGGTGGTCAGGAAAACACCTACTTCTTTTTTTCACGAAATTTAAGTACTATTGCATTGAAATTTCAAATTTTCACCAAATAGATTTTTTTATTTTAATAAACCTAGTAGTTTAAAAACTTCATTTAATTTGCTACAGATTCTATTCTTACATATTTTTGAAATAATATAGATAACTTATTCAAATTTTTACTTCAAGTTTCCTAACTTTGATTTTTCTAAAAATTTTGCCACTTAAAGGCTTGTGTTTTCTGTGATGATCTTGCACATACCCTTTTCAATTGGGTTTTGTCATTTCTTATCTTCATGGCTAGATTAGTTTGGTGCATATGTTAGCATGCTATAAATATAGCTTCACAAGGTTTATTGCATCATGCATGAGGTGGAGATGTTTATATTGATACACAGTCAAATTTGTATTCTTGAGTTGGCTACTATATATAGCTTCATAAGAAATGGTATTGCTTGGACTTTTCATATCATTTCTTACAAAGTGTATTTTAACTAATACTTGGGCCTTCACATTTTACATGGATTCACATTTCATATTTACTTATATATTGGCATATGGTTTATTTTTGATATAAGTTTTTGGTAAATGCCTTGGTCGGCATTAAGACTTTTTTTTTTTTTTAAGTGCATTGTTTTAGCACGTAAGGCCGACAACATTCACTACAATTTTTTTATCTCTTTTAAAATGATTGGCAAGTTGGAATTTCCTTTGGCTTTTTGATTGAATTTCGATCATATTTCAGGCTTATACATTGCACAGTAGTTAAATACATATTATTTGAAGACTTGGGTTGTCAGCATATGTATTACATTTGATTTGCTTACATGGCAGCAAAAATATTATTATTTCAATGAGCATGTTGATTATATTGACTTGGACAACACGCGTGAATTATAATTTGGCACTCATTTAATGCATCATTGTGTCAGTTACATGGATTCCAAAATTATTGTAATATGACATGTTTGGATTTAAAATTTCATTCTTTTTGTTTTGGAGTTTCGATGAAGGAAGAAATAGGGTAAACAAAAGATTGAACCCTAGCACCGCCATCTTGAAATTATAGTTGTAGTTTGAGCAAGTTTGTTGTGGTATTTTGACTTGGTTTTCAGTTATGTTGGTCTTTGATGGATGGAAAGATAGTTGGTGCTTTTCCCTTGAGCTAGAAGAGGAAGTTTGGGCAGTTTTTCATGAAGATCTTCAGGGATTTTGTTTGCAAGTTAAGTCCACCATGACAAAGGTAATACCTATACATTATTTTGATCTTTCAAAGGTAAATCTGGTAAATGGGAAGTAAAAGAGGAAAATAAAACTTTGTTTTAGTTTTGAAAAAAATTCTTAACTAATCTGAAACTACTTTGAACCTGAGTGTAAACTCAAGGGTTTCATCTTACAATGGCATTTCATCTTCATATCATTGTTTTTTCTGTGGTTATTCTTAAAAAACACTTGATGGGTATCATGATCAAATATTATTGTTCTTAATAGTTTATAAATCTTGGTTATTGAATATGGGTTTTGTTGACAAAGATGAATAACCATTTTACAAACATTGTATATATATATATGTATCTTTGCAAAATCACTTCAGAGTGTGACGAGATGAAATAGTTTGGATAGAGTATTGTTTATTGTGATATCATTCTATAAAGAGGAAAAGTGGGATCATATTGTTTTCATCTTTGGTTGTATTACAAAGATTATTTTGAATTGGGCATTATTGCAAAATCATTTTGTAGCCTATTGCAATTTTATAACTACAAATATTTATTGCAGTTATAAGGTTCTGATGGGTTACAATACCTTGAATATTTGATGAATTTGGTGTTCCACATTGTTATAGAGTTGGTGCTCTTTGATTAATAAAACAAAATTTTAGCGAGTGGTTTTTTATACCTTGCGAGGGTTTTTCCACTTAGAAAATTTTGTGTTATGTGATATTATTTGTCTCTCATCTTGTTTCATGTTAATGTGCTCATTCAGTAAAAGCTCTGATACTTTTAGTGTGTTCAAAAGATTCATATTTCAAAAGTATTTCATGCAAAGTTAAAATTGTTCAAATATGTTTTTAAAAAGCCTTCTGTAAAGAAAATTAATTCTGCATTGGGAAAAGTTGTAGTTCTGTTCAAAATCATAAACAAGATTGTTCACACATTAATTGAATAATATCATATGATGATTTTAATATGAGTTAGTAAAGTTTCAAGTCAATTTGATCTAAATTGTTAATGTTCACTTGAATAAAAAAACCTACCACTTTGGGTTAAAATTAGTAAAATGTTTCATTGAGTTTTTAAAGTCAAAAGTTAAAATTATTTCACTCTAATTCACGCTCCTCTCTCAGAGTGAATCCACTTCCAATACTAGAACCCAAAATAGAATAACCAACAAAAGAAACAATTAAAAAATTACTCCTTATACATCAGTGACATGCGACATTCACTAGGTTGGCCACAATGAGCAAATAAACAAAAAAACATCCTGCCAAAGCATCCAACTGGATCTCCTAACACATACATTGATCAATACGACACCACTAAACTTAACAAAAAAATAGTATAGATGCTTAAAAAGATCTCTTAGAAATCCTCAACTCAAAATGATGATCTTGTGAATCATACATATCAATATATTGACTGGATACCCTATTCTTCATACTCTCTACTAGTAAAATACTGTTCACTACATTTCTTGTCGGTATGAGTAAATTCTGATCTAAGGACCAGAGGGATGACTTAGGTTGCCATCAATGACAACATTAGAAGCCACATGCCATCAAGCAAGCCATATTCCAACAATCTCCCCCTTTGGCATTGATGGTAACACTTAGTGAAAAATGATAGTGTCAAAATTCAAAATTTCAAAACTCAAACTCCCCCTTAGAATGATAAAGCATTTTTCACTAATCTTCTCCCCCTTTGACATCAGTGACAAATATATTCTTCACTAATATCTCTACCGCTTTCAAAAATTCAAAATTTGAAGTACAATTGCTACTTAAGTTAGAAAATTAACTTGTACTTATCTTTCATAACTGGAAGAAATTTCTTCCATGCTTCTAGAGAAATCCCAATGATTAAAATCATGCTATTATTTTTTAGATGTCTTGTTAATCATGTGAATGATGGATTCCAAGATTGTAATTACTTCTTCTAGTTTTTGTCCTTTCCTCAAGACCTCAAACAACTTCTCCAACTTGCATTCAATTAGATCCTTGACTTTCCAAAAGGTGTCCACAAGAGTGTTTCTGGTAAAGTGGAATTTTGCATGCTTAAGCTATAATTCCTGAATCTTTTTCTTGACTGCTCCATCATGGTCCTGAAGCATACTGTAATCTTGACCAATTTGGACCAACTCAGCTTCAATCTACTCCAATTTTTCCTTATACCTCCCAACAACATGAGGCCACTGAAGACAATAGTTGTAAATGTTATTAGGTGAATTAATGCATTGCCTCAACTCATTCATTTTCTTTTTCAATTTGGTAAGGGATAGCCTAAACTACTCCTTTAGATGTATAATTACTTCTTCCTCTTTCCTATCTTGAGGCTCAGAGGCCATAGCCTTGCTGATACATTCAATCATTTCTTTTGGAAGCACATTATTCAAACTTTCCAATCCAATGTTATTATGTAGAAAGTAAGAACTAAATGTGTTCTCAATCAGGTCCTCCTCATATGAGGGTCCATCTAGCCATATGTCAGCAATCTTCTGCATTCCATCTTCCTCTTAAACAATCTATAGTATTTTCTTTTTTGAATAAATCACCTTCTTCATTGATTCCTTCTACTACTATTGCATCTAGTTCAACTGATTCTAGTTCATCCCTTAGAGTGTACTCATCAGATTCTTCATCTGGTATATCCACAATTATTTGTCCTTTTCCTTTTCCTTCAGATTTTGGAGACTTATGTGTTAGAGGGGTGTCATCAGTAAAATCTATAAAACTTATCTACTTCTGTTATATTTTACCAGTAGATGATCCAACTTCAATCATCTTTACCAAAAGAGGAATGTTAACTTCTCCAAACTTCCCTAGCAATTCCTTAAATAAATTTTCATATACTTGCTCATAATTTCCCAAAGCATTAGAATGTTCAAAAAAATTCTTACAAACTGGTTCATTTTCCTTCCATACAACATTATCATTCTGAGGAAAACACTTCAAAAAATACATCATGGTACATATGATCAAAGTACCAAACCTGGAGGGGTAATCTACTTATTTCGTCAATTGCACATTTTCCATCAATTGATCCTTCAACCATCCACATAGATCAAAGTCTTCATCTTCCATTATCATTTTGTGAGTGATATAAATTGTTCCTGTCAAAGTTGCGCCTTTCATGTTTCTAAAGAATTTTTTTTATGAAATCCCATGTGCAATTTACCTTGTTATTGGATCTTTGATCGTTGAAATTACTAGAGCCCTCTGATCTCCCATCACTCTAGTTAGGGTTTGACTTCCTTGTTACGAATCAACTTCCTATTTAGAATATCCCCAACATTACATAGAACGGTTAAATTTCTAATCACATCCTTTGAAATAAGATAGGGTTTATTCAAGGTTAGCATGTCCTCATTCAATCTGTTTAGGATAAACCTAACCACTTCCATGTTAATGAAATAAGGAAACTCATTACAAGTGTCCACACTTTTATGTTTCTCACCTCCAAGCCACTTCAATTCACCGACTGGCAACAAATTTCTCATACCTCTAATCTTTCCACTGATTTACTCACCCAAATTCACCATTCCTTTCATTTTCTTCATTTTTCTTTCTGTACAAAACAAGTTTTTCTACTGAGCACAAAATTCAAAATTCTAGAAGCAACTGAAATACCTGATGAATTTGTCATTGAATTTTCTTTACTAATTTTGAAATTTCACTATAGAGGCTCTCCTTGTATTCTTCTTCAATGCAAGGTGAAAAATAAGAGTTCCAAACAACCTTTTATAACTCTGTACACATAACCTTTTTTCTACATTAAATATTTTTCCCTAGGAGTTCTGGGTACTCTATTTTCTCGGAAAACAAAAGAAAAATTTGTCTATGGACCTTCTACTTCTCATGTTTCTACATAAGAAATCATTGATGCATTTGCAAACTTTTATCACATCTACTAACAATTTCCTACATTCTAGTGCCAGCTACCGACAACGGAACAAAGGATTTTTCTTCAAAGACTCCCACTAGGCCAATTACCTGAGATCAATTTCTAGAGGAATTAACAGAAGAAGATTCTAGTGCAGACTTATTCCCTTCATTAGAGTCACTCTTCCTTACCCATGTTTTCTTCATCTGATCTCTAATCTCTTCCATAGTCACTTTCCCTTTTCCTTCTTCATCTTTTTGTGAGATTTTTCCCTTGTATACCAGAACTCTTCTATCCATATTTTTGTTTTAGGAGAATCTTGCAATGTGACCAAATCTATTGTAATTGTAACACACCATATTTCTTTGTCAATACCATTCATTCCATTGATTTCCCTTTGATCTACACTGATTATAAATATGCCCAAATTTCCCACAAGTATAGAATTTAACATTCCTTACACTGATAGACATGATTTTGCATTCAATTGACTTATGAACAAACTTATTATAACTAAAACACTGACCATAAAATGATGGACTACTTGAATTTATTTTACTTCTACATTGAGAAGCCATATGACCAAATTTATTGCAAGAAAATTAGTAACCATTGAACTTATGAGCATTGTGTTGTCTTATCGGATACCTTTTGCCTTTTTTCCTTTAGTCAATGCATCAAGCTTAGTAGAACTAGTTCTAAACTTCTCCTTGTACTCATTTGTAGTAGTGAGTTCATCTCTAAGAATAACTATATGTCTTTTAAGCTCTTGTTCACTATTTCTAGATTGTTGTAGTTCAATCTCCATCTGAATGAATCCACTATTTACTCTGTTGCATTCTTCAAATTTTTCTTTTATAGACTGGACTAGATTCTCCTCATTCTTCTTTCTTTCTTCAATCTCCTTAGTTAGCTTCATTTCCATAGATTCCATTTCAAGCTTTAGAGTAGCATTGTCTCTAGCAAGCTTTTCACATTCTTCAGTTATTTGTTTAAGGGTCTGATTTAGGTGAACATCTTTCAAGCTTGTATTTTCTTTCTACTTCAACTGATCATAAAGTTCCTTCCTCTTTTCTCTTGAATCATTGATTTTATCCTTCAATGATTGAATGATTTTTTTAGCATCCATAAGATTTATTTTTAATTCCATGACTTCTTCTTTAGACTGATCAAGATCATCAAGTGCCACCATAAGTTGTTGTTGAAGACCACCACATTCCATTGCAATTCAAGATCAACCTCAAGCTATTAAGCTTTCTGCAGAGGAACTTGGCTTTGATACCAATTGTTGGACTCAAGGAACATTGAGAGGGGGGTGAATTAGTGTTCAACAAATCTAAACTTTAAATCCATACCTTAAACCATTTACAACACAAACAAAAATAAATATGCAAGCACATGAACAAGATAATCAAAGCACCATAACACCAATATTTTTACTTGGAAACCTTGTTAGGGGAAAAGCCATGGTGGAGATTAATCAACAATTATACTATGTTAAAAGTATGAATAAAAGGGAATGCACATGCATTCAGGAACACTACCTAGAGCTCACTGCCTTACAAAATGTTTGCATTACAAAAAAATGTTGAACTGTGAAAATAGCATCTCCAAATGCCTAGATTTAGTTCTAGTGAAGCGTAGTAGATGCTCTTTAACCCTTCTTACTGATTCTATATTTCTTCTCTACTTCACTCTTCTCTTCTCTATTTTTCTACCCTACTAAAACTATGTAAATATTTCTCAATCTCCCTTCTAATATTCACACACACATTTTTTTTGTTCTTCACACACTTTCACACTTGCATTTACAAAATGAATTACTGATCTCATATATATATCCACTAACAAAGATTTCATTGCTTCAAGTCGGCTTTAACAAAACATAAAATATCCTTCAATGGTTACCTCGAATTAAATTTAGTGTGCACCCATCAAAGTCAACTAAGACATAGCTAGGACCCAAAATAGAATAACCAACAAAAGAAATAATTAAACAATTACTGCTTATACATTTGTGACATGTGAAATTCACTAGGTCGGCCACAATGAGCAAATAAACAGAAAAAAATCTTGCCAAAGCATCTAACTGGATCTCCTATCACATACACTAATCAATGCAACACCACTAAAATTAACACCAAGATAGTATAGATGCTTAAAAAACTCTCTTAGAGATCCACAACTCAAAATGATGATCTGGTGAAGCATACAATCGATATACTGACTAGATACTCTATTCTTCATACTCTCTACTAGTAAAACAATATTCACTACCTTTCCTACAGACACAAGAAAATTCTAATCTTCAGACCAAAGGGATGACTTTGGTTTCCATCAATGAAAACATTAGAAGCCACATGCCATCAAGCAAGCCATATGCCAACATGATCCACGTGTCAAGATGTCGCTAATCCCATGGCCATTAATGAGCCTTCACCTTTTCCCTGTGAGCTAGCAGGGAACGGTGGAGATTGTCTCCAACATTCAATCTTGGTCATTAGTTCAGAACCAAGGGAAATAAGCTATATATTGGAGAATAGGCCCCACATTTGTCTAAGGAAACACATCATCATCTCGTTGTTCGTGCACTACATAACTAATCAACATTTATCACCTGCGAGCTAGCAAGGTATGGTCAAGATCACTTCCCATGGTCTCGAATCACTAAACCTGCATACACGACAAAGTTAGCATTAAATTAGGGGCCAATATTAGGTCGATGATGATTTGACCCTCGTAGGAAAATGACTTAAGCCTAAGTCATTTGGGGGAAAAATTTAACACTCAACTTTAGGGTACAATAAAAATCAATAGCCAGTTGTTTGACTAATGCTCTAAGCCAAAGGGTCTAGTATCTGAATGTACGTGATAGCTCAAGTAATGACTTAAAGAGTTAGAAACTGGTAGAGCAGGTCAACATAGCATTAGAAGCCTTAAAGGCTTTCAAAGGAAAAACCCTACTCACATATGGGGACAAGGGTTTAATATGTAGAAAAATCCCATGGGATGCTTAGAATTTTTTCAAAATTTTGGATGCTCCATTAGTGGCTCATGCTCAAGGATGTATACCCCTAGTGGGTATAGCAAGAATTCAGATCTCAGGTTGAAGCAAACCATGAGCATGCTCAAACAAGTTAGACACAATAGAAAGCAAACACACCAAACTAACCTATGTACACTATTCACAAAATATACATTGAAATCCACTTCCATGAGAAGCCACCTTTAAACATTTGGCTTCGATCCATAATTGGAGGCCCTTGGCCCCCAAAATTTAGGGACAATTCTTTCCTCTATCAAATACTATGTCTTGTTTCACTGGCAGTGGGTCCATATGAATATTATGTGATTCTAGGCCACTATCACCATCACAATTAATATTATCCATTCCATTTGCTATGATGTTACCCCAGTCATCTTTCCTCTCCACTATAGGTTCATCAAACTGAACTGGAAAAATAAAACCCTCATAGACACTACCATGAAGTGTAGGATCACATCCCATTTGTTCATCAAATTTGAAAACTTCACAGACATGTTATCTCACACTCAACCAATCCTTTACAAGATCAATAAAAATAAGAACAAAATCCAACATGTCTTCAATCTGCTTGTCCTAAGTGTTGTCCTCATGGGATGAAAAAGGTTCCATAATAAAATCCATAATGTAGGGAGCATTTGCAAAAAATTCCAGTGCAGCTTCATACTGACTAGTATCATTCCTTTGGTTATCCACACCTTTGAATCATCCTTCACATGGCTCAAATAATCCTGCAATATCAACATAGTCAAAAAAATCATCAAATAATCCATTCTTCTAAACATAAAATGATGTTGCTTGAATATCAATGCACTCATCCTGATATTCATTTTGGCCTCCCAAGAATGAATTTCCTTTTATGTTGAGGCATTTATCATCATGTGAAACATGAGTAGCTAAAATTTCAACCATTTTCTCAAGGACATATACATATACCATGGGAAAATTAATATAATCATTTACATACCTTTCTACAGCAACACTACATTCAAACCTGCTATCACAATCTCAAGCTCCTTCATCATGGGAGCCATTATCACATTTAGATATCAACACGTCTAAACCATTCTCTTGATACTTGTCAAGTACAATTCACTCAATCACATGTTGGGAAACCAATTCACTAGTGTTTGTGTTGCCACATCCTTTGTGTGGGTGGGAAGCTATGAATTCAAAGTCAACAACTTCAAAGACAAAGTTACTAACCTTAGTATCATCACAAATTTTTCTAATACCATCCATAACACATTCACTAGTAGTACTTGGTAAGTACTCATCAAGGTTTTCTTCAAAAAGAGGATTGGTTCTACACCAATAAGAATCATCACTTATGACTTCATTATCCAATGTGGGTTCATCAAATAGAAAATTTTGCCACACCTTCATGATAGTCACATGTACCTCATCTTCCTCAATGTTAGGATCCCCATAATTTTGATCATTAGTGCACACAAAATCAGTGTAATCACTTGAAGAGCAGAGATAAATATTGTCAACATCCTCTTCATCATTTGTACTCATAACAATTGATCCACATTTGGAAAATTCTTCACATGAAGAAAAATGCTCACTACCTAGAAAATGCACCCCCTTTTGAGGCTATTAACATATCCCCTACTAGAAGCAAGAGATTTTATCTCCATATCATAAGAAGAATCATACTCAATAGAAGATTGACCATATTCAATCTCCTCCCTTTGGTTCTTCATTTGTGCCATAAAGTTGAGGTCAAGTGCATTCCAATCACTAATTTGTGCATCATTACACCTGGCTAAATCAATTTGTGATGTTTTATCATTTACCTCTTGTGTTTTCTCACAACCTATGACATCCTAAGGAAGATAATTAGGAATTATCTCGTTATCCTCATATTTTATATCTTCATCTTGATCACTACTATACGAGTATACTTCTATGTTGCTTGCAAAAGGACAACATTCAACAATCACTTGATCTAACTTTGATAATTCTCCTTGATGTTTCAATCTTAGACTTTGATTTTCCTCACTCTGGAAATGATTTCTCTCATTCTAGGAAACAACAAGAGGCATATAGCTTTTCTCAATATCTTCCACAGTCTTTATCCAATCCACTAAATGGTCAAGGCTATGAGGCTTCAAATTTTAGGCAATTTCCTTAACCTTGTTGTAAGCTTCACAATACAAGTTAATTCACATTAAATCATTAGGTCTAACACTCTTTAGTATATCCATCAAAACATCTAAGAACCTTGAAAACAATTCATATGGTGACTCATTTTCATGTCTTCTCATCTCGTACAACCTTCTAACAGAGAGAATTAAGTTAGCCATTGCTAATCTTGATTGATATGAGGTTGATTCTTTCCCTTGTTCCACAACTTGTGAAAATAATGTAGGTGTAACATCTATGGGTTCCTTTTCATGACAAACACTTTTACTTCCTGACTGGTTTGGCTTAATAGTCTGAATTCTATTAGAGCTACTTATGGTAGCAACCACAAGTCCCCTCATGATTGATTACTTCAAATTATTCTCAATATTCATAGCCTCTTGATATGCTTGCTACAAGGTAGCAGGCTCCTTATCCCTTAATAAGAAACTCATCTTACTATCAAATGCTCCCAAATATACAACCAAACACTCTCCATCATTTGGCCTCATGTGTTTAGGGATTTCCCTTATGACCTTTGCAAATCTAAGATTGAAAGCAATGACTAATTCTTCCTTATCCTTGGAAATATCCATGAAGTTCTTTCTTGCAAAACATGGATTTACCCTTTCACCAAATTGGTCCATTAAGATTGCCTTAAGTTCATTCCAACAATGTACAAAAGAAACTGGCAAGAAGGAGAACCAATCTCTTGCATCTCATTTCAGGGATTGAACAAATAACTTCATAACCATATCTTAAAAATCTATCTCATAATCACCCATCACATCAGCAAATTCATGCA
>VDFB02082402.1:0-20386 GCA_007258455.2 Sequoia sempervirens
CATGTTCTTGACCATATATTAAATTAAATTTACTAGGTGAATTTGTTGGACATTAATTTTGAAAACAACTTTAAATTATATTTGTTTCAATTTAATGTGTAAATTAGGGTCCTTCACAGGTTTTCACATTAAGTATTTATTATGCACAAGCACACATAGTATTTAATCATAAGTTTCGAATACTTACATGTACTAGTTTCAAATATGCATGTAAATTAAGTCCTTTTAAAGTGATATTTCTTTATCTCTAGATATATCCTTCTTTCTCTCTAAGGTTCTCTCTCTCTCTTGAATTAAGTCTTTTTAAAGGTCTTTCTCTTTCTCTTTCAAATTTAATTCTTTTTAAAGCTCTTTCTTTCTCTCTCTATCTTTCTCTCTAAGATAGGTCATCTATCTCTCTCAAGAGTTAAGTCTTAAATAATATCTAGACTACTAGTTGAACATGTTCTTGACCATGTATTAAATTAAATTTACTAGGTGAATTTGTTGGACATGTCATTTTCAAAAAACTTTAATTTATATTTGTTTCAATCAAGAATTTGTAATTAGGGTCCTTCATAGGTTTGAATTTCATTAATTATTTATTATGTACAAGTGTATAATATTTAATCATAAGTTTCATACTTACATACATACTAGTTTCAAACATGTGTTTTAATTAAGTCTTTTTAAAGCGAGCTCTTTCTTTCTCTCTCTAGATATATCCTTCTTTCTCTCTAAGGTTCTCTCTCTCTCTTAAATTGATTCTTTTTAAAGCTCTTTCTTTATATCTCTCTATCTTTCTCTCTAAGATAGGTCCTCTATCTCTCTAGATCTTGAGTTAAGTATTTTTAAAGTTCTTTCTCTCTCTCCCTCTTGACTTAAAAGTATTTTACATGTCTAGAATGGGACCAACAAGTAGGAAATTCTCAAGGAGTCGAGCCAAATTTAGATATTGGATCAAACAAGGTTGAAGAACACATAGTTGAAGATAGAGAGGAGGCCCAAGTAAAAACAATGCATGATGGAGAAGGGTCAAGATCACTTCCTTCTATTGGTATGGATGAGCATATAAATCTAGCTAAAGAGGTGAAGAGACAAATTTCTAATAGAAATTTAGACCATTTACTTGAAATGGATATAGAGAAATTGAAATGTTATGCCACATAACCTAGAAATACTAGTAGGAGGTCAATGAATAAATTTGTAAAGGAAATAATCAATGATCATTTCAATCATCTTGAAACACTTGAAGAAACCCAACTATTATCACTACTTTGTAATGAGCTGAAAGATCCATTACAATTGTTGGGTGTAGATTCGACATTGAAGAAGAGGAAACACATTCTAGAAAAAGATATTTTTGAAAATGTTAAAAAAAAAATAGATTCCATTGGGAAAGGATCTCGGTTAATGGATAAGGCCATTTTGAGAAAAGTGATGTTGACATTTTTTTTAGATAAAAATATATCAAGAAAAAGAAAAATCTCTTCAATTTTGATTGAAATGGATTTTATTAGTGTAGAGAATGGGGATTCACTACTCATGAGTTCTCTTCATTCAGAGAGCCTCACGGGGCGAACTTCCCTAAACTACCTCAAGGAACAGTGACGAAAGTTTTAGAATTCGAAAAAGCACATCACAAAGGTTTTTTGGAAAAACTATCAAGCTCTTGGTCAAAGGACGATAGCGCAAAATATGAATGATAGTGTGGCGTGCTAGCATTCCAGAGGCGCTTTGGCATCTTATACGGACCATAAAGTGAGAATATCATAGAAAAACAACATAATGACTACTTCTACTCTAATTGCTAAGGACTTCCAAAATACAGGAAAGTAATAGAAAGTGATAGAACTGAAATAAAGTGAAATAGAAATGATAAAGATAAGGAGAAGAAAGGAAGAAGATGCTCACAACAATCTAAGTAATGAAGCCTCTAGCTAGTAGATATTTTTATAACCTACATACATAATATTTGGAGAAATTGTTGGGGTTTTATAGGGGTTTGCCTCAATCAAAGCCCCATTTTAGTGTTCCCACCTCCACTGATAGCTAGATAGAAAGAGAGAAATGGAAAAAGTGTGTGGTGAAATAAAAACCCGCTTTAGGAGTAGAACCTGCACCACCAAGTATGAGTGATAAAAGCAAACCTCGCTCGAGGAGAACCCGTATCACAAAAGAGGTGATAAAAGAAATCCCCGCTCGAGGAGGAGAACCTGTATCACAAAGTAAAAATGCAATAGAAAGGAGGTATGGAATCCCAAGATGCTCACAAGCATGAGATTAGGGAGATGAGGCTATAAGAGTCAAGAGTGTTGTTGTAATGAGCTATGAAAGCTTGAGAGTGTTGCAAAGGGTGATGCCAAGAAGCAAAAGAAGAAGCTAGAAGTTAGAATGAATCTAGAAGAACTTAGGAAGGAGCAATAGAATTGAAAAGATAGCATTTAAGTAGAGAAAGGAAGCAAAAAGAAGCATCTGGGGTGGTTACAAGGCATCCCCAACCGTTACCAATGACTAAAGGAGGTGACAAGTGGCAAACATGCATGAAAATAGTCATTTAAATGTTGAAACATCATGGGATGCTAGCGCGCCGCACAAACATCTGTAGACTGCACTGGTGTCTAGACACGTCATGCTACAAAATGATGAGAACAGGAAAGGAACAAGATTCGATGCAAAGCGGACACGCAAGGGTAGCTGTTTAAAATGGGTTTAAAGCATCCTAAGAAGGGAAAAAGGCTAATGTAGGGGCTAAAATGAGCTTGCACAAATGCTAAGGGAGTGGACACCAAAGCGGATACAAAAATGTATGTGAAATTGCAAGGGGTGCAATTTTATGACTATACATTTTACCCCCACTTTAGCGGGGATATGAATCTATGCTAATATGCACTCTAAAGGAAATATACTAAACATAAATAACATCATATGCCAAAAGGATACTATAGAGGAAGCAGATAAATCTTCAAACCATGGAAGCATGCCCCTAGGATGAAGACCTGCAAAACAAATGCATTAGACAAGATAAACCCACACTAGACAATAATGTTAGAGCACAAAAAACTAAAGGATTCATGTCAGCAAAGTAAAGAGACCTCGATGTAAAAGTTTGTCTCAGTACTATGCATCATCTCCAAATTAAAAAATAACACATAGAAGAATTCTAAAATGACGAGAGGAAGGGCATATACTCAGGATGAAGAAGATGTAGATCTTCGATCCGGTAAATACAATTGAGAAGAAAGAGAATTTCAAGAATGTAAGTGCCTCACAAGCCCATAGACCTACAAGGAAGGTGTCCTCCAAGATCTCTCACATGAAGGAAACCTAGAAAAGTTCCTTATAGACCCATAGACCTGCAAGGAAGGTGTCCTCCAAGATCTCTCACATGAAGGAAACTGAGAAAAATGCCTTACAGAACCACAAACCTACAAGGAAGGTGTCCTCCAAGATCTCTCACATGAAGGAAACCCAGATGAAAGCACCTTATAGGCCCACGGACCTTCAGGGAGGTGTCCCCCAAGATCTTTCACATGGAGGAAACCCAAAGAAGGCACCCTACAAACCCATAGGCCTGCAAGGGAGCGACCCCCCAAGATCTCTCGCATGGAGGAAGCTCAGAAGAAGCGCCCTATAGACTTGTAGACATGCAGGGAGGTATCCCCCAAGATATCTCACATGGAGGAAACCAAAGGAAGGGGACTCCGCAGAGTCGAAAAGAAGCTTCACATGTGCACCTACAAAGTGAAAGCGGCCACGTAGGAAGGTAAGCGAATAGTCACATAGACCATCAATAGATTGGAAAGTTTTCAAAAGGGATCCCTTAGGAACCCTTCAGAAGAAAAGGGGTCCACTCAAGGGATGCAAGGGATGCTCTATTTGAAAGGTGAGGTCTAGTCAGGTTTCCCCCAAGCTACACGTCAATGATTTCATTCAAGAGAAAAGCTTTCAAAGGAGGTCCCTCGAGAACCCTTCAAGAGAAAAAGGAATCCACTCAAGGGATGCTTCAATTGAAAGATATAGAGAGAGGGGGTCCTTAAGAAGGACACACATTTCCAGAACAAGTTATCACTGCCTCCAACATACAGGGGAGGAGAACCATGCAAGATACTTAGGACAAGAAGGATAGAGGTAGACCTCGATATCACTTGTCATGCAAAGAAAAGGCAGGTGCATCAATAAAACGGGAGTTTGATGGCACCTAAATCAAGAAGTTGTATTTTGTCCTTCAAGGCCTTACATTCACCAGTGGAATGGCTAGGCACTTGATGGTATGCACAGAAAGAATGTTTTTTCTTTATCATGATTATGAAATTTCTTGCATGTAGGAGAAGGAAGAGTGATTAAGCGGACTTTTAGAAGCCACAACAAAACACGCTCTTGCTCAGATAGAGGATGAGGAGCAGGAAGCAACCCTTTCTCTTGTGGAGAAAAGTTCGATTGCTCACAAGAAGATACAAAGATAGAAGAAAAAGGAGGAAGATCTCCATAGAGAGCATTATTCCAACAATGGGGATCACACTCCTCTATGAGATCACCATCATCCTTCTTGATAGGATTACAAACATTAACCTCTTTAATAGAGGTGTGATCATCTTCCTCTAAAGGAGGAGGATCGGTGTTAAGGATGTTACAATTGTTTCCCACATTGCCCCACGATACAAAAGAGTAACCATCTTTGATAGCAGGTTTGGATGATGTTAAATCAGAAGATTTAAGTGGATCGGGTCAACTTTATATTCCTAAATGAAGGAATCTGTAAAGTATAAAGAACCCCAATCATCACCAAGACATGCATTCCTTTGAGAAGTAGAAGGATTAAACTTAAGATTTTTTGCTTTAACAGGATCTTCTTCAGGGACATCTATCTCAAGAGTATCCTTTGTAGTAGGTATTTCTGGAGTAAACATCGACACATTGGAAGACACTGAAGGAATAAGAGTAGGCACAACCGAAATCTGACCGGAAACTGCCATCTCACATAAGTGCATAGTATCAGGGTCAGCCTTGACTGTGACTACTCGATTAATGCAAATGAACTTAATAGATTTATGCAAGGTAGATGATACTGCACCCATAGCATGAATCGATAATCTACCAAGAAGAAGGTTATATGGTAACTTTTCTGACATAACATATACAAGGGTGGGTACAATAACGGGTCCAAGTTGCAAAGGTAATACTATTGTACCTAGAGCTTGTTGCCCAACATTATCAAACCCACGAATAAGAATAGAAGAAGCATTAAGAGAAGATAATCAATATTAATCTTAGGCAATAGATCAATGTTACATACATTAAGCATCGAACCAGCGTCAATGAGATTATTTCTAATACCGATATTATTAATGTTAACTATAATCATTAGAGGGTCCGTTTGCTTATGTACTTCTAGAGGCAATAACTCTTGTGAATAGAACATAATACTTGGAAAATTTGCATGAATATAAGCCATCAACGCATCAGTATCTTTCAGCCTAGTAAAAAAAGGAAAGAGGATCTTTTCCAAGGCTTCCTGAAGCATACCTTGATAAATCGAAGCAGACTGAATCAAGTCCCACAGTGATATCTTAGCTAGAGTAACTTGAAGTTGCTCAAAAATATTGTAATCACTAGGTAATTTAGTTGTAGGTTTAGGTGCTTGAGGAAGGCTTGGTTGTTGATTCATTCTATTCTCATAAGTATGGGCTACCGCTCTATAAGAGGGAGCCATAGGAATATCAAGAGAGTCACTATCAAATGGAACAACATTAATAGAAAAAAATCCTTTTAGGAGAAGGACTAGCTGGAGTCACGTAAATGATCAGTCTCTTAGACCTTTGAGGGGTAGCAGAGACATAGATTACATTTATAGAATCATCACAACTAGTAGAATAATTATTTGAAGACATATTCTCAACATCGATCCAAATAGGATCAAATGTGGAAGGAGATTCATCATTCACTTTAATGCATCATCTCTAGAGGAGAGTGCATTGGAATAGATAAGAAATTTGTCATTTACTAGTGCATCATCTCTGGAAGGGAGTGCATCATAACAAAGATAAGGTCCTCATTATTTACAAATGCAATGTCTCTTGAAGAGAGTGCATTGGAATGAAGGGTAGATTCATCATTCACAAATGTGTCATCTCTAGAAGAGAGTGCATTGGAATGAAGATAAGGTAGAGTAATGTTAAGAAAGGTATCAATGATTTCATCTTCTTGTAAAAAAATATCCTCTGAAGTAAGAGGACTTTTTTGAGAAGGATCAAAGACACCAAGTGACATGGGCAAAGCCAAGTCACCATCACATGCATTAAATAAAACATCACTAACATTTTGAATACAATTAGAAACTGAGCTAATGAAAGAGGATATTAAATTCATTTTGAAAATAGTAAGTTAAATATGATAAATAATGAATAAACAAGTTAGCTGATAATAGAACTAAGAAAAACCATAAATCCAGATTTTTAGATATTTTCGATATTTTCTAGGTTCTAGTAATTTGCATTTTTGGAGGTCTTCAGAGTGAACTTCGGGGTTGAAACTTGTTTTGGTCCCTAAAATTTGGTTGTCAAAGGCACTATATTTAAGGGACTGAACTATTTCTCTAGGAGACCTTTGCAATGGTGCAAACGGTTTTGAATTCTGAGCACCAAGTCAAAATTTATGACCCTACCAAGTAGGGGTAAATAAATTCCTAGTTTTTTGAAAAATGCCCTCTTCACCTCGGGTTCACCAAAATGTAGAGAAGCGAGATTCATTGCTCATGAGTTCTCTTCATTCAAAGAGCCTCATGGGGTGAACTTCCCTAAACTACCTCAAGGAACAACAACGAGAGTTTTAGAATCCGAAAAAGAAAGTCACAAAGGTTTTCTAGACAAACTATCAAGCTCTTAGGCAAAAGACGACAACGCAAAATATGAATGATAGTGTGGCACGCTGGTGTCCCAAAGGAACGATGGTGTCTTGTACGGACCAAAAAGTGAGAATATCATAGAAAAACAATAGAATGACTACTTCTACTCTAATTGCTAAGGACTTCCAGAATACCAAAAAGAAACAGAAAATGATAGAACTAAAATAAAGTGAAATAGAAATGATAAAGATAAGGAGAAGAAAGGAAGAATATGCTCACAAAAATCCAAGTAATGAAGCCTCCAACTAGTAGATATCTTTGAAACCTGCATGCGTAATATATTTGGAGAAATTGTTGGGGCTGTATAGGGGTTTGCCTTAGTCAAACCCCCGTTTTTGTGTTCCCACCTCCATGGACAGCTAGATAGAAAGAGAGAAATGGAAAAAGCATGTGGTGAAAGAAAAACCCACTTTAGGAGTAGAACCCGCACCACCAAGTATGAGTGATAAAAGCAAACCTCGCTTGAGGAGGAGAACCCATATCACAAAAGAGGTGATAAAAGCAATCCCCACTCGAGGAGAACCTGTATCGCAAAATAAAAATGCAATAAAAAGTAGGTATGGAATCGCAAGATGCTCACAAGCATGAGATTAGGGAGATGAGGCTGCAAGAGTCAAGATTGTTGTTGTAATGAGCTGTGAAAGCTTGAGAGTGTTGCAAAGGGTGGTGCCAAGAAGTAGAAGAAGAAGCTAGAAGTTGGAATGAAGCTAGAAGAACTTAGGAAGGAGCAATAGAATTGAAAAGATTGCATTTAAGGAGAGAAAGGAAGCAAAAAGAAGCATCTGGGGCGGTTACAAGGCATCCCCAACCGTTACTACCTGCCAAAGGAGGTGACAAGTGGCAAACATGCATGGAAACGGTCATTTGAACGTTGAAACGTCATGGGATGCTAGCGCATTGCGCGAATGTCTACACATTGTGCTAGTGTCCAGACACATCATGCTACAAAACAACGAGAATGAGAAAGGCACAAGGTTCGACCCAAAGCGGATGCACAAGGGTAGCTGTTAGAAAGGGGTCCAAAGCATCCTGAGAAGGGAAAAACATTGATGCAGGGGCTAAAATGAGCCTACACAAATGCTAAGGGAGTGGACACCAAAGCGGATACAAAAATGTATATGAAATTGCAAGGGGTGCAATTTTACGACTATACAATTAGAAAGACACTAACAAAATATGTGAAAGGAGATTTAGTTTTTGGATGATATTTCAAAAGGAAATTGGGAAATTATGTGTAGAGCTCCTCATTCTGACAGGATTGATGATGTTGTTAAGAACTTGATCTCAACTTTTTGGAATGATAATACCCGTCCATCATCAAATAGTAGAGATGTTATTAGACACAGGATTGGGTGCGATAATTATGAATATCATACAAAACATTGGCTAGACATAACACAACATGAGATATATGTGAATTTTTGTAATAATAATCCTCATATAAAGATTGGGAAAATAATATTTAAAAGGTTAAAGCCATATTATGTGAAGATAAACAATATTTTTGAAAAAAAAAATTGTCGTTATCATATTGAATTTGATCTCTACTATCAAGTGTTTCGAAAGATGAGAGAAGAAAGTGATGGTTTTCAAAATGCACCTCCTAAATAAGTAAGTTTGTTCATATAGGATATCTTATGTGATAATGCAATTGGTCAAATAAAATGCATAAAAGGACTTTGTGAAACATGTGGAAATTTGGCTAAAATTCCTTTGAGAAATGAAGATACTGACCTAACAAAGATAGTAAATTACAAGAGTTACAAGTATGTAAAGTTTCAAATAAATTTTGAGGAAGAATCCACAAGGCTAAACTATGTAGAAGAGGAGATACCTATTGGAAAATTTATGGAATATTTTCAAAAATTGATACAACCAAACATACAACATGCCTTTTTTTCTAAGTGACAAGCACAATAGTTTCAAACATTAAGAGATACTTTCCCACTTGGAACAGTTCTATTAGTGGTCGACTTTGCAAAAAATTACTCTTTTGTACATCAAAAAGAGATCCAATCAGAATATTACTTTTAAAGTTCATCACTATTATGGTGCATGTGTGTTATCGACATGCACAATTGAATTAAAGATGGTGTTGAGAGTACATATGATGAATGAGTCATTAAGAAAGAATATCACTTTTATATTAGTGATGATAAAGAGCATGACACACTTTTTGTACAACATTGATTTATATTTTTTTTTTAGAATTTGACAAGCAAGGGTGTAAAAATAGAAAAAGCATCTTGTATGGCCAAATGGATGTGTGACACAATTAAAATCATCACGGTCATTTTATGCACTATGTAGATACCATAAAAATTACAATATACCACATGTTTGGAGTTTCTTTGAGAGTGGGCATGGAAAGGGTGAGCATGATGGTGTAGAAGCTTGCATCAAGCGTGCTCTAAGAAAGCATCAAATGAGTTATTCGGCAGATTGTATAGACAATGCACATGATGTTGTTGAATGGTGTAAGAAACACTTTGCATCAAATGAGGTTGGCACATCTTCAAGAACGAGCCAATACATTCCACATAGAGTGTTTTGGGAGATATCAGGTATGTATAAATTTTACATTTGAAAAATTTAAGTTCTATATATCTAGGTGTGGACAAAAGATCGATTCATGGATGCAAGAGGGTAGACAAAACAAGATCTTTGCATTATGCCATGAGTATAGATCATTTCCCTAGATGGACATTATACATGAGGGATTACTCTTGTTTTTACACTGAGTTCATTTTGGAAAATTTTGATGCATGCAACAACCAACAACTTGGATATGTTAGCACATGGAATTTGGTGCCACTAGCCATTTCAGACAAATATGACGAAGATGAGGATGAAAGATTTGAATACATTCCTTTGATTTCAAATGATTATGACCATATTTTAGGTTTGGTTAGAAAATATACATACATGTACTTTCAATATAAATTTAATGTAAATTTATAATTTACATGTAGTTATTTTACAAGTTTGGTACTTATCTAGAGACATAAGTTAAATTTAATGATCTTTAGTCTAGATAGTTCTAATTTTTTTACAAAATTTCCATGTAAATTTGGTGTATAGGAGATGTTTTTGCAGTCATAGCAAAGCCTAGAAACATAGAAGGTGTTAGTTATTATTTAATGTGTTGCACAAAAGAGAGGAAGAAGCTAACAAAACTAGAAACAAGCGATGGAATGTTGTTTCCCACAGGTGAACATTTAAATTTATATATAATGTGTATGTCATGTGCATTGCCTTACATTAAATATATTGTACAAACCTTGAGTGAAAATATTACGTGCACATGTCCTACCTTAGGTTCATGTTGTTTACCGTGTGCAGGTTCAGTTGTAGTGCAAGGGATATATCTCAAACAAGTCAAAATCATTCAACATGGGATTCATTTTATTGACTATCAACCTGAGAACAAGGTATATCAATATAGTCACCTAGTAATTGCTACCACCCTACATCTTCATGGAGTTCTAGATGTACATGGATGAAAAAAATGGATACTAGATAGTGATGATCATCAGAAAATATTACATGTTATTGAAGAGTGGGCTAAACCAGAATGTTTGAGTTTGATATATTTATGATTTTAAATTTCAAGTACATGTATACATGTGTTCTTGAGTGAGAACTTATAGTGGTGTTTGAACTCCATTGTTTTAGTTACTTATTTAATACATGTTGATCTAATGATTATTTTAAATTTGGTTGGACACAAATTAGTGATTGAAACATGTATTGGTGTACAAGTGAAAATTTCTAGATGTTCTTAGGATCCAAACTTAGTAACTTGAGGTGTACATACATACATAATTTAAATTTAAACATTTGAGCAAGTAATTTGGAACTTTTAATGATGAAACTTACTAAATTTGTGACACTTTTTAAAAGGATGAAGTACTATTTAATTTGTGGTACACTTTTAAGGATGATGTACTATTTAATTAGTGTCCATTTAGTCCACTTTACCTAGATATTGAATCTATGTACATATTTAATAGGAGATTTGAAAATTTACATCAATTGCACTTGTATCTAATATCCATATTGTATAATTTTGAACCATATTCCATTCTTTGATGAGCACAGTGTTACATTTTTAATTTACTTACATGGCTTTAGGTATATATAGATAGAAACTATTATAAATTGATTCATGATGCTTAATTTTATATACATATGCTAAAAATAGTACTAAAGGTGAAAAGATGATTACTATCCTTTATAGAACTTGAGTAAGAACTTATAGTAGTGTTTGAGCTCCATTGTTTTAGTTACTTATTTAATACATGTTTATTTGATGATTATTTAAAATTTGGTTGGACACAAATTAGTGATTGAAACATGTATTGGTGTACAAGTTAAAATCTCTAGATATTCTTAGGATCCAAACTTAGAAACTTGAAGTGTACATACATACATAATTTAAATTTAAACATTTGAGCTGAATTTAGAGTTTTAGGATGAAATTTACTAAATTTGTGACACTTTTTTAAAGGATGAAGTACTATATAATTTGTGGTACACTTTTAAGGATGATGTACTAATTAATTAGTTTCCATCTATTCCACCTTAAGGTATGTGTGATCATCATGGAAAAAAACAAGCCCTTAAGTGGCAAAAATTCAGAAAATCAGAAAGTTAGGCAACTTGATGTAAAAAATTTGAATAAGTTATCTATATTATTTAAAAAATATGTAAGAATATAATTTTAGAAATGAAATTGAATGTAGTTTCTAAACTACTAGGTTTGTTTAAAAAATCTATTTGGTGAAAATTTGAAATTTCAATGCGTAGTACTCCTTAAATTTCAAGGAAAAATAAGAAGTAGGTGTCAATTCCGACCACCCTAACCACAATAAAATAATAATATGTTTTTATAATATTTTAGATATAAGTGAGAAGACCATGTCCCTACAGATGCATATATTTTTTGTAATTTTTTTTTCAAGTAAATAATTAATTATGAATTTTTATTACAACTTTTAAAAAATAAAAACTTGTATGTCTAACCACCTAAAATTGGTCAAAACTTCATGAAATTCATTTCTTTCTTTTTTAATCCTATAGTATGTGAAGTATAGAATGTGACACATGTTTCAAATTCAAAAAATGTGATAATCGCTTTGAAAGCTATAGATGTTTTCAATTAGCTCTATCAATCAAGAATTTAGTTGTAATTCAAATAGAAAATAAATAATACCATTTATTAAATTCAAAGTAAAACATAATTCATATTGGTGGAAAGTTGAGAATCTCCTTTAAAAACCCTTTTCGCTTCATCAATTTTGCAAAAAAATTGTCAAACTACATACCCTACAAACACCCACGGTCAGCCACTTTTGGCCCATCATGCATCCCCGCATTACCCCTTTACCTATATATTGAATCTATGTACATATTTAATAGGAGTTATGAAAATTTACATCAATTGCACTTGTATCTATATATGGACATGCATGTATAATTTTTAACCATATCCCATTATTTGATGAGAAAAATGTTGCATATTTAATTTCCTTAAATGGCTTTAGGTATATATAGATAGAAAGTAAACTACAAATTGATTCATGGTGCTTATTTTTATATACATATGCTACAAATAGTACTAAAGGTGAAAAGATGATTACTATCCTTTATAGAACTTGAGTGAGAACTTATAGTAATACGTTTTAACTCCATTTTTTTAGTTACTTATTTAATATATGTTGATTTGATGATTATTTTAAATTTGGTTGGAAATAAATTAGTTATTGAAACATGTATTGGTGTAAAAGTTAAAATTTCTTAGAGATGTTCTTAGGATCCAAACTTAGAAACTTGAAGTGTACATACATACATAATTTAAATTTAAACATTTGAGCTTAATTTGGAGTTTAGGATGAATCTTACTAAATTTGTGAAACTTTTTTAAAGGATGAAGTACTATTTAATTTGTGGTACACTTTTAAGGATGATGTACTATTTAGTTAGTGTCCCTCTAGTCAAATTTACCTAGATATTGAATCTATGTACATATCTAATAGGAGATATGAAAATTTACATCAATTGCACTTGTATCTACATATGGACATGTATGTATAATTTTTAACCATACCACATCATTTGATGATCACAATGCTACATATTTAATTTCCTTACATGGCTTTAGGTATATAAAGATAGAAACTATTACAAATTGATTCATGATCATTTTATATACATATGCTATGTAAGTTTAGTTATTTAGGTGAAAAGATGATTAGTATCCTTTATAGAAGATGATTATTTTAAATTTATTTGGACACAAATTAGTGATTAAAATATGTATTAGTGTACAAGTTAAAATTTCTAGATGTTCTTATGATCTCCAAACTTAGAAACTTGAAGTGTGAATATATACATTTAAATTAAAACATTTGAGCTTAATTTGGAGTTTAAGGATGAAACTTACTAAATAACTCCATTGGAACCAATATATTTGAGGTGCAATTTTTGGAATCAAGGAAAACTCAGAGGGGGGAGTGAATCAATGTTCTACAAAATTTAACTTTATTAACTCTGATTCTTTAAACCAATTCTATAGCATTGAACCAAAAGAAAAGATGCAAGAACACAAGACAATCAACCACAACACCATAACACAAGGATTTTTTATGTGTAAACCTTGTTAGGGAAAAACCATGGTGGAGGTCAATCCACAATGAGTATACTCAAAATAAGTGTTTGCAAATGGGGAATGCACATGCATTCAAGCACACTACCTAGAGCTCATCGCTCAAATACAAAAAGGCTCACTACCCAAAAGAAGAATCATAGATAGACAACTGGAGTGGATGAACTATGAGATAGCATCTGCTAATGCTTAAGTATAGTTTTGGTTAAGCACATTAATCTCATTCTTCACACTCTTTCATATTCTACTCTTGAAACTGTGTCTACTTTAATTCGAAATGCCAATCCTTTTTTGCACAAGTGAAACTATGCACAATTGATCTATAATCCTTCTGACTTTCACATCATATTGTAACACACCTCAAAATGATATAAGTAATTGATTATATATATATGCGACTAGGAATTACATCAACTACATGTCGGCTTTAACAAAATATAAAACATGTACAAACTGTTAGCTCAATCCATAAATAATTATTAATGTGGAACCAAATCCAATGTCGCCAGTAAAACATAGTGAGGACCCAAAACAACATGCTCAAACATAAAACACCTTAGACAATTACTCCTTGAATATCCACAACACACTACACTCATCAAGTTGACCTTTTTGCACTATTAGACTGAAAATCAATAAACCAAATCTTCTATCTTGCACACCAATCAATACAAGGCCCTATGATTCAAGTGGGATAAGATAGTTCCAAGCACATCAAAGACCTTTCCTTGAGATCCACAACACAAAATGATAACAAAAAATTACATATGAATCGATGTACACAACTCTGTTGGATGCCCTATTTTAACTTTGATGGTTAACACATATCTTCAATCTGACTTCCGGTATGAGAAATTACTAAAGTACATATAGGATTATTGACTAGGGTTGCCATCAATGATGACACCAGATGACTTGTGTAGTGTCTCTTGCCAACAAAATTAGCCTTACGGTGATCCATATATCATAAACAAGTACCAATTTAATTAAGATGTCAACACTTGAGAAGAGGAACATAATTGGATAAATTTGATTCTTTGTATCTATTATATATAGAGAAGTTGCATCCTAGGTTACATGTCACCATTATATTCAACAATAAGACAACCTGTACACATGATATATATTTATTTAAATTAACAATTCATAATTTATATATATAGTTTAATGTACATGTACCCATAACATTTAATGTACATTTAACATGTTTAGCATATATAAATCATTTGCTCATGAGTTCTCTATAAATCTAGATATAATGTATAAACACTCAAGTGTAAACATCATGTAGATTAACATAAACATTTATAAATAAGCAAACATGTACATGTCTAGATGAACATAAACATAAACATAAGCAAACATGTACATATATAGATGAATATTTTTAAGCTCAAAACACACATGTATGTATATATATCATAAGAAAATGTATACATATGTAATCAAGTACAACCTAACAAATACGTTTCTAGAGATCATCAAATGTAGGTCATAATGTATCAAAAACTCATATCTATCCAGTAGCTCCTAATCATCATGTCAACTCTTAGTCGAATGACCCTTTGAATAAGAATCTTGCTCTGATGGATGTGTTGAACCCAGGAGATAAAATTGTACACAATGTGTTAAATACAGTATAAATATATATAAAGAACTATTTAAGAGTGTACATGCATTTTTAAATATCTATAGATATATACATATGTATGTACACATATATACATATAAAAATTTAGAACTCACATATCCATTGACAACAATATCATTAACTAAATCACATCGACATACATGATTTGACCCCAGGCTAGGAGTAACATGAGGTATCTCCATCTACAATATATATATAGTTATTAAAACTAAAATTTAATTAACTTTTAAAAAAATGAATTAAATATGCACATGCACACATACATATAGATACACATGTACTTGCATGTTAGGCGGCACCAGATTTGAGCCCTCTACAATGGCCATCTCCACTAAATCAACCAAATGAGCTATCTGCTCAGTCGATGTGTCAAGATCTGCATCCATTTGAGAGGGAATTTGTTGTGCTAGTAATCATGACGAAAGGGGACTAACTAGTTGAGATGGCATCAATGATGAATTTGAACAAATCAACATCTCCACAAAACCTATAGAATTCTACATAATCTTTGGGTTAACTGAATGATTAGAAGCTTGTGCAGCAATCGAAGGATCTGTAGGTGGATCCTGACATGCACTAGTGTTGGGCCCAAAGTGATGAGAATGATCAGATCCTAGATGTGAACATTTGAAAAGATGCAGTTCTTAGATGACCCCTGACCCGGTCTATAGAGATCCCATGGTCTGATGTGATGAAGGCATATGCCTCCAAGAGGTCCTCGGCCAAATAATGCAAAGTACTCTGTGACATATCTTTTGTAAGAACATCCAACTCTGCGGGTGTAGGGATGCCTAATATAGTATAAGGATCACAACTAGTGGTGTCATGGTGTGCTACAAATGAAGCTCTAGATTGTGGACGTCTTGACATCAAATACTAACCCACATGATCAGTAGCTATCCTAGTCGCAGCAGCTGAAATATCGTCTACATTGTCAATTGCTTCCCTTTGGGAAGCAATGACCACACGTTCTACTAAGGAGGCTAGGGTTGGGGAGAGAGCAACAGACCTCTCACCAACCAATGACCTATAATGTACTGGGGCTAGTCGATCTACTCGACGATAAGTTTCCCTATTGGAAATTCTACCACGCCCCTGACCAAGATATGTTGGAAGGTCATAGTAGTTGACATTGAGGCCCAAATGAGCCTCAACATACAACTGTTGTAAAAAATACAATAGAATTTGGTCATTATTTGGATATTGACCAAACGCTACAAGAAGTCGAGGATAGATCAAAGCAGCCATAGCAGGATCCACACATTTGGTAACCTAGTATGCCTTCACCTTAGCTTTATTTTGATAGTGTGGAAAACATTAGGTTTTGATCATTTCTTTGGTCACCAATTCTTGAATTCAAGAAAAGGGAACATCACCACAAACTTCTTCCCACATGTGGGAAAGAATAGTAGCTACTTTTGTTGGAAACAAGCAACACCGAGAGGGGGGGTGAATCAGTGTTCTGCAAAAATTAAATTTATTATTTTGATCTTTTACCCACTTAAAATATTCAACCAAGAGAAATATGCAGAAACAGAAAGAAAACAAATCACAATAACACCATAACACAAGGATTTTTACGTAGAAAACCTGTTAGGGGAAAAAATGCGGTGGATGGCCAATCCACAATATGATCTGAGTATACTCAAAAATAAGTTTACAATAAGAGAATGCACTTTCATTCAGGCTCACTACCTAGAGCTCACTGCTCAAAATAGAAAGGTGCACTTCCTTAAAAATATTTGGATTAGATCCAAGAGAATGAACTGAGAGAATAGCAGCTACAAATGCTTGATTACAGTTTTGGTTAGGCTCAATAGTCAATCTTCTATCCTTGTGACTGATTTTGCACTTCTGCTCTACTCTGCTCTAACATGCACCAAAAAATCTTTAATGTGAAAGTGAAATTGTGCATAAATCACTCAATCACCTTTTTGATATTTGCAACATGCATCGACACACCTTCTACATATATAAAATGATATAATTGATCATTTATATATATCTGCGACTAAGAATTTAATTGCAACCTGTCGACTTCAATAAAAATTAAGAATATTTACAACTATCAACTCAAATCATGAATAATATTCAATGCGCACCCATAATGGTTTGGTCATAACTTAGCTCAGGCCCAAATCAAGATGATCAAACACAAAACCATTTGAGTAGACACCCTTGAATATCCATGACACTTAAAATCATCTGAGTCGACCACAAAATACTAATGAACAGAAAGATATTCAACTAGACCTCCAAAATTGCATACAACTTGATATGAGGCACTAAGAATTTTGGAAAACACAAGAAATACATTGATTAACTTCCCATAAGATCCACAACTCAAACTAACAATAGAAAATTTGCATGAGAATCGAAGAACACAAAACTGTCAGATGCTCTGTTCTTCCTGACTATCCTCAATCTGCCTACCGGTGGAAGTAAATGATAACGTGTGGATCCAATCACCGGATAGGGTTTCCATCAATGACAACACCAAAGTATATTTGCAGTGTCTCTTTCCAACAATCTCCCCCTTTGGCATTGATGGAAACACTTAGTAAAAAATGAATAAGTGTTGGATCAGTACCAACATGAACTACACTGCCACTTCAAAATTTCAAAAAGAATCTTCAATCTTAGCTTAGAAATGCAACTCCCCCTAAGACGGATATACATTTTTCACTATACAACTCCCCCCCTTTGACATCAATGGAAAAATTGGGGAACCAAAAAGATAACTAAATTTCAAACTGTACAGGCATGATTTGGTAACTTACACAAATTGAAAAATGTCTACAAAATCTCTCTTCAACACGCTCAAATTTGTGTCCCAAACCCTTTTGAAACTCTCCAGAATTGTTATGTGACCACAAACTAAATAAGATTGAGTTTCTGCAGTCTCAAGATTCATTGGGTCACTAACTGCCATAGCATCTTTGGCTTCCTTTAAAGCATTCACCATTATTTCAATCTTTGGACCAATTAGTCCTTTGAGTTCACATTCTCTTCCTACAATCCTGTCATTTTCATGCTTCAAAATCCTTATTTTTTCAAGTAGAGACATTACTTGACCTTCTTGCTCACCAACATTTCCAACTAACGGATCAAAAGCATCAGAAATGGTAGCCAATTGTTTTTCAAGATACTTCACCTTCTTCTCATTGACTTCAGTGAATTTGGACAAAATCAAGCATGACTTATAGGCCTTTCCACCTTTAGATATAGAATCTTGAATATTCTTTGTACAAGTGGCTAACAGAGTTTTATCCTTACCAATCACTTCTTTTAACCAACTAAATCTTTTAACATCAAACTCTTGTTGCACTTTAACAATGGCTGATTTTTCAAGAGACTTGAAATGAGTACTTACAAAATTTATGAGTTTCTTCAGTTCACTGAAAGAGGAACTGGACAGATCCTTAACATGAGTTGGCATAATTTTCTCCAGAACTCCAGATGCAAAACTTAATAATTCACTTTCCTCCATGTGAGACTTCAGAATCTTCTCATTGGCTTTAGCTTGTGCAATTGATGCAACCTTCATTATTTGAATTGGGGACAAGGTAGATAGATTGATTGGGCCTTCAACCAATTCAAGATCAAATTATTCCTGTTGATTTACCAGAGATTCCTTTACTGCCTTAGCAGTGTCTCTTGCTTCCACTGGGATCTCCTTAACCTAAACCTTTTCTTCTTCTTCAACCTTTGGTTCCATAGTAATTGTTTCTTGATTGACTTTAGGAGCTTCAACTTCTTCATTTGGTATCTCCTCTTCTTCAGCTAATACAACCTTAGGAACTTCAGTTTCCATAGGTGCTTTTGTGTTATCCACATTAGGAGGAATCTGATTATCCTCAGTATCCACATTCACCTCCTCATTTACCGGATCAGATACAACATCTTCAACATTCACTTCTTCAACATTGATCTTGTTTCTTGACAAAAATGTTTCTAGGATTTTCTTGGTTTCATCAGCAACAATACCAGTTTCACCAATCATAAGTTTGTTCACCCTTATTTTTCTTTTGAATTCTCTCTTGGATTTGTCCAGCAGTGAATTCATCTCCTCAATAGACATTTTTGGACAAAAGTTTGCAAGAATTATTTTTCTCATATGCTCTTCTTTTGTTCTAGCATTTACTCTTCTCGCCTCCAAAACATCATACAGACTCTTAGGTAAACCAAACATAATTTCAACAAGAACTTTGTTGAAAATATTTAGATGTTTTATTGTTGCCTCTTCAAGAATTCTTTGACCTGATTCATCAAACATTTCATACCATTTGCAGAGGGGCTTGAGATTTCCATCATTGACAACAACATTCTCAACTTCTTCAATTGTCATGGCTGGTATGTCAGTTTTTTCCTTCTTCTTTGTCTTTTCTTCCTCATCGGAAGATTTCCTCTTCATTTCTTTCACAAATTCATCTGACTCGGTCTCCTCACTTTCTAAGATGGCTTCATAGGTTCTTGAGCTCTTTTTCTTCTTTCTTTTACTAAAACCCTTGCCTTGGGTTTGCACAAGAACTGGCTTGGTTGGAGGAGCGGATGGGGAACTCCTTATTGATCTAGTATAGGCAGAGGATCCTACTAGACTAGCAGATTCGGTTCTTGCTAACTCCTTTCCTGCTTCAACTTCATCTCTCTTTCTTTTGGCTTCTTTCAATTTTTCTACAGGTATGCCCATGTTTTCTGCAAACACTTCTACTTCTTTCCTTACTCTTCTGACTATCTTGGGATTTTGTAATTGATCATGGACTTGCATGCTCTTTTTTGCATAAGATCCAAACCTTTCTTCTGTCGGATCCAGAGGCATGCTCAACAAATGTTCAACATACACCTTCAATATGTTCTCCTCTACTTCATATCCCATAGGCATAATCCATATTGACTTGGTATTAGCAACTTCCATATGGCATTGATCAATATCTATCAAGAAACAGATTGTATCTTTGTAATTCTCTACAATTGAGGTAGGTATTCTTTCTCTGGCATGCATCATATTCTGAAAAAAATTTAAGTACCCCCAGAGGGCAGTATTTTGGGTCTAACAATCACCACTTCCAAACAATATATCTCTTATTTGCACAGCTACAGGCAGATTACTTTGCCAATGAACTTTCCCAACACCCAGAACCTCACTCATGAAATAAAAGAACAATCACAACAACAAATTACCATA
>VDFB02082402.1:20486-41313 GCA_007258455.2 Sequoia sempervirens
AATGGTTTAATAGAATACTAATTCACCCCCCTTCTCAGTATTCTAGGTGTTCAACAATTCATACTAAAGAGGTTCAAATGGAGGAGGTACACTAAGAATGTTCAAATGGAAGTGCACACTAAGGAGATTCTAGTTGAGGAACCCAATGTTGGAGAGGTCAATATGGAAGAAGAACTAGTCTAAGTAAACCAACTGGAATAACCTCATGAAGAATAAGTGGACCAAACAAAGAAAGCTATTGAGGAATAGCCTTGTGAAGAGGAAGTACATGAAGAAAGAGTCTAAGGAGAAGAAGAGGTTTCTCAAGAGTCTAAACAGAAGGAGCTTGAGGATGATGGTGAGGGTTCCCACAGTACAAAGGCCTTCACTCCTTAAAAAGAAGCATCTACAACTATACTGGTATGGTTAAACCATACAATTCAAAAGAGGCAATGGACCTATGTCGAGGGATCAGAGCAAAGTTTGAGGATATTAACAAAGGTATCCCAATCCCAAGGGTGAAGAAGGAAAAAAGCATAAATAATATCCACCATTTCTAGTGATGAACAAGGAAATAGGAAAACTAAAATATATGTCCCCTTGGTGGAAAAATTAGAATCAAAGATGACTATAAAGATTACCAGATCTAGTAGGTTGATCTGGGTGTTCAAACAAGAGAGGGAGGAAAAAATCCCTCCAAATTTCCATCACTATAATTTTGAAGAGAATGCAGAAGGATGAGAACACAAAGAAAGAGTTGAAAGCCCAAGTGATACAATTCATGGCTTATGTAAGTAATCTTATAGGACCTGTTGATTTCGTTGATCCCCAGCCTATATTGCAGGATGCATTTGTTGGAAGTTAGAATTTTTTCATTGATGATGCAATTTGACAACATGAGCATGAAGTGTACATACATTGGTTGATCTAGTGTTGTTATTGATTTCAAGATTGTAATGATCATCCTAGCATAATAGGGAATTTTTTTTTTTTACGTTTTTATAGTGTCAATTGATCTGGAAAGCATGGTTTATTAGGAATTTGGTTGTGTTTATTTTGTCAGTATTGTGGTCCAATGCATCAGTTTTTGGGTCTACACTTCACCGTATGTTTTTATAATCTTCTACAATCATAACTATAATTTTGAATCCATTGGATGGAGTAGTATTCAATTTTTTGTGACATTTTATACAGTTTCCAAAAATATATGAATAACAATGTGTGGCTTTGCATATCGTAGTTATCTTTTGAATAGTGTACCAGTGTGGGAGATTCCACACTTTTTCGTGAATAATTATTTTTTCTTATGATGATGAAGATAAAATAATGAATGTCAGTTGAATGAAATTATATGGGAGATTGAGTTTTGAGGTTGCACAATTGATGAAATTGCATGAGCTCTTCAAGACTTTGTGTTTAGATCAATTTTGGGCTGACCTAACATGGTTGATATTTTGTGGATAATATTTGAGAAACTCTATCTTATTTGGGATTCATATTTTTTGGAAATAGGATTTCATTTAATTGCAATCCTAAACATTATTTATTTCATGTATCTCCTAAGTCCTTGGAAAGTGTTCCCCAACACTAGGATTAGAAAGAGATTAATATTTGATGAAATAATCACATTAATTGACATTTGTAATTAATTATAAATGTTAGAAGCATGTGAGGGCATCCAATCTGAGTTCCTTAATAATAGGGGCACATGGGGCACCCACATGGTAGGTGACACTCACCTTGAGTTCAGTTAACTATTCAAAGTAAGAGATAACACTTCTGAATGCATGTAAAGATCCTAGGAGTTAGGGTTTGATGTTTGTGTTAGCAACATAAGGGTAGAAAACTGAGGGGGGGTGAATCAGTTGTCACATAAATTTAAACTTATTAAACTTAATCTTAGACCTGATTAATAACCATGAAAGCATAAATAATCAACACATCAAAAACACACATAACACTAATATTTTTTACATGGAAACCCTATTAGGGGAAAAACTATGGTGGAGGTTAGTCCACAAGATTATACCCTGTTAAAAGTATAAAGAAGAATAAATGGGGAATGCACATGCATTCAAGCACACTTCCTAGAGCTCACTGCTCAAATACAACAAGGATTACTACCCAAAGGAAGACACATTGTCTTACAAAAATATTTGTATTACATCCACAAGATTTTGAACTAATAAAATAGCATCTGTTAATGCCTAATTATAGTTTCGGTTAAGCACATAAACTCTGCTCACTCTTCTTCACACTTCTTCACACTCTATCTCTGCCTTCAAAAGATTAGAATATTATTCACGCATAGTACTCGCACACTTTGCATATTCACACCTTCAAATGATATAAACAATCACTTATATATATCCACAACTAATAATAATATCATCTCCATGTCGGCTTCAACAAAATATAAAACATATGCAAACTGTCGGCCCAAAACAATAAATATTTGGTGCAAGAGCAATTAAGGCTCAATTTTGCTCAAATGTTGTAATTTTGTATTTTTAAGTTTTTAGTGGTCCTAGGTGGTCATCAAAGTCATTTATGACCATTTAAAAAAAAAACCATTTAGAGGAGATTCTAGGCATGGGTTTTCAATTTTGAGTGGGTTTTCAAAAATTGTCAATGTTACTAATTTTGAAAAAGGCACTTTTTGTGCAAGAATAGTAAAAACATAAAAATCATGAATGAGAATGATGGAAACATGTTTTAACTGATGAAAAGGATATAAAAATTCTTATAGGCCTTGGAAAAGGTCGAATGCAGCATTGTAACTTTGATTTTTGTGATTTTGAATTAATAGAGCAAGTTTTTTTCACTATTTTCTGAGTTGCAGCTCACTTTCTTGGTTTTGCACGACCTGTACAGCCTTAGTAATGGATTGAAACCAGTTTCATGTTAAATTTTATTGAATCCTCTTTCAAATTGTGTTGGTTTCAGGTGATTTCATCAAGTTTTGTTGAAGTTATAGTAATTTTGGTGAAAACTATCCAAACCCTTGGTAGGGTTGGCAACAGACATTAAAAATGGGATAGCTTTTTTTTGAACCATTGAAAAATGCCCAAATTTTGAGAAAAAATATTTTTTGATCTATATTTTAGTTTTACTTTGGTTTTGTGAAGTTTCATGCACGGGTTATTGAGAAATCTTTACCAGTCCTATGAAGAAAGTGTGAAAAAAACAATGAAATTAATCTTTTTTATTGTTCTTTCTAAACCCACGTTTTGATTCATGATTTTTTTGGCATTGATTAATGTTTCTAGATGTATTGGATTATGTTCATTCCTTGTACAAGGTTTCCAATGATGTTTCAATCTTGGTGGAATTGCATTTATGACTGTCCCATTTGAATAGTGAAGGCAAACTTGTAAAATAGTGGTTTCTTGAACTTTTTAGCTTTTGATGCAGAGCCAAGAGAGAAAATAAAACCTTGACACACTTATTCAACTATATGCCTCTTTGTATCACTATCCAATTCAAACATTTGAAATAATATTTCCCAACTCAATCAAGTTCTTCAAAACAATCTTAACCATTAACCAAAATCAACTTCCTTTATAACTTCTTCTAATAGCACACGATGGTTACAAATGCAAGATTTGTCTTTCTAAGCACAACCAATCAAATCAAAACACATATCACCTTTATTTTGAGTCAAATTAACAAACAAGTACTTTACAATGTCTTCCCTTTTATGTGCTTGTCATTCTTTGTGACTGTCCTAGCATACATCTATGGTATCTACAAGCCACCAAGCACCAACTTTTGATTCCAAGACACATACAATCCCTCCAACATGTGGAATAGTTTCAAAAGATCTAATTCAATAATTCCAAACTCTTTCCAAACCCAATAACTCATTTGGGATGTGATTCTTTCATTACTCTGTCATATTCCAAGTAGGTTTGTTAGAAGTCTGTCAGGGATTTTCTTCAAACACAAACCCTCAACACCGACTGGAAGCAACTTTTAAGGTTCCTCTTGATGTGCCTCAAAACATATTCAAAGCTAGGTATCTATTGTTTTGGAGAGAATTTCCCAATCTAGGACTTATCGCTACCAGTATAGGCCTAATTAGGTCTCAACTCAAATAGGGCTTATTGTATATATAGGTTCTAATCATGTTTTCCCTTGATCAATTGTTCAAACATGTTTAATTTGACTCACTCAAGCTTAATAAACCATTATATACCCATTCCCCTAAGGATTTTGTAAAACCCTAAGTTATATTTCCTTCACAATTTTATCTCAGACTGTCATATATAGATTTACAGAAAAAAAATCCAATCTTATGACTCCTTAATGATTAGAAAACACAGTAAGATCATCCAAATAAATTAGAATAAACTTATTGATTAGTTCGCTGAATGCAATGTCCATTGCCCGCTGGAATGTTTCCCCTGCATTGGATAAATCAAAAGGAATTTTAGCATATGCAAATTTTCCCCACTTTGTGGTGAATGTAGTCTTGTGTTGATCCTCTTCTTTAACTCAGATCTTATTGTAGCCAGAGAAACCGTCCAACAAAGAAAACATTTCAAATCCTGCAACCGTTTATAATATTGACTCGATAGAAGGCAGTGGATAGTGGTCCTTTAGAGATGCTTTGTTTAGGTCTCAGAAGTCCACACACAAACGAATATCTCCATTCTTCTTTTGGACCGGGACCAGATTAGATACCCAAGTACTATGCTTGATTGGGAAGACAATGTGTGACTCAATGAGCTTAGTTAGCTCTTGCGCCATTAGTGCTTCAATTTTAGGGTTGATTGTCCTCTATTTTTGTCGGACTGGTTTTGCACCTTCTGTTAGCTCAATAGTTTTTTGAATGATATCAAGATTATACCCCTCCAAATCATCATAGGACCAGGCCACTACTCCATATTTTTTGCAAAAACTGATGAGTCTTTCTTTATCATGGTGCGGGACATTTTTCCCGACTCGAAGATTCCTGCCATCTGAGACATGGAAGTCCACGTAATCACTTTTGTCTGCTACGAACTTTCGTCTATCATTTTGGGCATCATCACAATCAAAAAAAAAATTGAGAGTAACCAACCCTTTCGGAAGCTTGTTAGATTTGAGCTACATAATTTGTCCTTCATAAGCTTCGGCAATCTTTGGTTGAATTTGATCAAAAAAATCTCCTAACTGCTAGATGAACGAGGTGATGTGTTCATCACTTTCAAAAACTTGCCAACTCTGATCATTGTCAGGAATCGCTAGTCAAACCAATACTCATACTAAATTTTCATTATGTATAAGGTCAGAGGCAGGATCAAACTAGGCACCAATCATGGCCATGCGATCTGCATCACTATTTTGTCCATAGGGAATAGTCTAAATGTTAAAGGCTTCAAAACCCTCAACCAGGTCCCAGACTTAGTGTCGATAGGATCTCATGCGGGAATTCCTCTGACTTGGTTGACTACTAGTTCAGAATCTCCGAACACCATTAATTACTTAATGCCCATTCATTCTGCAAGGCTTAAACCTTGAACTAATCCTTCATATTCAGCCTCATTGTTTGAACAGGCGAAATGAAAACAAAAAGACCTTAATAATTTTTCATTTTGTGGGGATATTAGATATATCCCCACTCCAGTACCCACCTTGCTTCTTGCTCCATCAAAGTACAGTGTCCATAGCTCACTTGCTTGGCTACCCTCGGACTCTTTGGTGACCTTCAGAAGCACTTGGTCTTCATCATAAATTACATAGGTTCCCAATCCTGTAGCATGATAATTACCGAAAGGATCATTGTCCATGTGTTCACTCAACAGAGCATCTTCTATGTCATTCCAGTCTCTGCTCACCTTTTCTTGCTCCAGTAATTCAACGCAATACATTTCTTGCTTGGTGATAGAGGTATGTGCGGCTTCAAAATTGATCAAGGTTTCATCGGCTACATGTTCAGAATGTAAAGCCTCTGATTTTGTCTTCATTTTTGCATTGTGCTTGGTCCTGAGTATCAAATGTGACCAATCCAAGGACAGGTATCTGCCCACCTTTGAAGTAAATTCTCGAGATAGACAGAGACCAAACATAGGAGGAACATCTATGATCACAGTGTCTTGCGGCACCATGATACTAGGGCAAGCGAATAGAGTTAAAGGAAGTTCTTTGATGACACCTACAGTCTCAACTTTGTTCCCATCAAGCTGCATTACTCCTCTTTTCATAGGTTCGTAGCTAAGTCCTAAAGCTTCGGCTATCTATTTAGGAATAACCGTGGTACTAGCGCCAGAATCAATCATAGCATTATGCAATAACTTCTTTCCTATAATGAGAGTCAAGAAGAAGGGTTGAGGTTTTAACTTATTCCTAACCTCGGCAGGGGATTCCTTTGTATTATTTATAAGGACTTTAGTTGGCGGTATTTGATTAACAACCTCTGCATTGGCAAACGGCTATGTTGGTGTCGGGTTTACCTCTTCTTGAAGCGCCTTCTGTAATAGCGTATTTTTCTCTGGGATAGCTAGAATGTCCCATAGAGACACATTAGCAGATGATTTCTTCAATTGTTCTACCACATTAAAAGGTGACAAACTCGAAGGTTTTTGCTCCTTGGTTCTTGCTATAATAATTTCCTTCCGTGGTTGAGATGGTGATGGGATGGTTGAAGTACCAGGAATCTGATCGGAAACACCCTTGAGTTGCGGGCTGGCTAGATGCAAAACAACTAACTCACCGGTGAATCTCCTCTTTGAGCGTGTGTTATAATCATATTGCACTTGCGGTGTATGAACACGTCATTAGAAAACACCATTTCTTCCTCCTCCATCCAAGAGAAAAGTGCGTGATTAGGAGCAATATTGGATTCTTGTTCTAAAGACATTTCTTGCATTTGTGCGGTAAGAACCGCACTCTCCATTTGTGGTGAGGCATATATATAACCCCCGTGATCTATTGTCATGCATTGGTTGCATTGCTTCACCACCTTTTGTTGTAAGTTTCCATGCGGACAGTTCTGGGGCATATGCACATCGCTGCAAGGGAAGCACCACAGATTGATATCATCAATAAGGTTTTTCTTCCCTATAGTTAATTCCCTACTCGAGCTTGGTGATGTGCTCATCAGCAGAGTAGGCACCGACACCATTTGGTTTGCAGTCAGGGCTGGTGGATTAGTGCAAGCTACGCCCTAGTATTGATTTTGCTGATAAGAAGACCGCTTGCCTTGATAGTTTTGATATGCAAGCTTTGAAGGTTTTGATTGGTTCTGCTTAAGATTGGTTATATCATTTTCCATGGTTCGCAACATCTCTTTGAGCTCGCTCATTTCATCTTTGGAAGAACCTGATGTAAAGGCCACATTTTGTGCAGTTGCTGCATATGTGTACATTGACTGAGCAGTTGCAGGTGCACTAGTTGACACAACTTCTTGTGCAGGAATCAATATTTCAGGAAATATCAGCATGATAGGTTGAGGGGGAAACTTTCTGCAATCTATTAAATGATTCTCAGCCTTGACAGCAACACCATAAGCATCTGGTAGAGTAGTTCCTCCTAAAGACTTTATCAACACAAAAATGTCAGAATTGATGGACTTTAGATAAAATATGAATGCCAACTCAAGAGTTGGGCGTATAGTAACAGGAATCCTCTGCCAATTTGTGTAAAATCGAGCATTAAAGTTCGTCAGAGCCTCCTGGGGGGCTCATTTTATGACAAATAGTTGATAATATAGTGAAGAACAATCTCTGTCATTTGAGAACCTCTCATAGAATGGATCTCTGAGCTCGTCCCAGTTGAGAATAGTATTAGGTGACAGTGTTCGGTACCAATCTAGTGCTTTTCCTTTAAAAGACACGGTGAGAAGACTTAGAGCTACATTCTGCGATGTAATCCTGTGTACCAGACACATCCGCCACATCCTGCAAATGTTCTGCTGGTGTTCTTGAGCCGTCTCCGATAAAATTCGGTATAGCTTTCATGGCTGAAACCAGGATAGCACCCCAGATAGCGGGTGCTACCGGGGCTACTAGGTGACTTTCAGCGTCCCATGCCACGTAATTTATATTGGCGGCCGGCAACATGGTGAGAGGAACAGGCAGCGGGAATGGAACGGTTACCAACTGATTTGCAACTCACATTGTTCCTAGTGGGGGTACTATTAGACTAGGGTTGCCTACGGTTTGGGATCTAGTTATAGGCCGATGGGTCATACACCCTTCTAAAACACAATTTTATTTAAGCTATGTCCCACCAGGCATTCCATAAAAAGAAACAAACCATTGATGCCAAAATTTGATGAGTTAACAGTGTCTTATGGGAAACTCAGTTTATGGGGGACCTTTTGCACTAAACTGAGTGACCTCCAGGTTTTTAGAGAAGTCAGCTTCTTCTTTAATGCGGGTTTGAAAGGGAAAAGGAAACAGATATAATAAAATAAAGTCTAACCTAGGTCGATGCGCCAAGACTTAATGATAGGCACGATAAATCATAGATCTAAGGGCCTGAATGGTGTTATAGTGTTCCGAAATATCAGAAACTTAAGATTATAGCATAGACAATCCATTCATTGACATAAAATAATATTGCACACATTCCTACTGCCAAGAAGAGCCATTAGACATGGTCTAGGTCAGAAAACTTGCATTCAACATATATAGAAGTTGTTAAATGAAATGTCCAGACAATATAAAAGCACAGTTTACAGTTTGATCAAATAGCATAAAAAATAGAAAGGTCGAAAAATTTTCATAGTATGAGAGTTTTTGCAATAACATAAAACAGCAATAAATGTCTAGCGTCTTTTTAGTAAAACCAGCATTTTCCTTCAAATTTTGAACCATTTCTCATAACAAAGAAAAGTATATATAGCAGGGAAAAAACCCCCACCGCCTTGGAGAGCAGCAACGGAAAATATCGCAATCCCTTGGAAATGATCCAAGAATCAAAATATTCCCAAGGTCGTTGCAACAGAATCGATCTAGAACCAAGCATCTGGTCACTCCAGGCACAAGTGCGTCCTCTGCAAATGATGGTGGTGGTCCCGGCAAGGCCCGGTCAGACAAGTGTCACCCTCCTATGTGAATGATTATGACATGCAGGGGCCAATAGCATCATTCGGTTCATCCAATCCATCACCCGAATATGAGATCCATTCGCTATGCACGTGGCAGCCTTTCGCTTCCCGTATGAACCCTTTTCTTTTTCCGCTAAGAACTTGCATTAATGCTACACATTTCGAATGGGCCGAGCACTTCATCAACAATGGAGGGAACGATCACTAGTCGGGCAAAAAAGAGACGCGTGGCAACATTTCGCTGCTCGCAGTTGCTACTTCATGCCTATGTGGAAAGATTTGTGGGTAGCGGACACGTAACAAGTGAACACCGTAGATAACAACTGTTGGGGCCCGCCAAAACCTTTTGGGAAAAAGGGCTTCGTGGCACCCGAACGGAGCTCGATGAGGCAGCAAGAAAACATGATCAAAAGAATCTTGTAGCTACAACACATGGAAGCATAGCGGAGCTTTTTGGGATGCGAAAGGAATGTCGAGACTCGGAGTTGCAAGGAGTAGACACATGGAATAGGAGAGAAGAACCTTGATAAAAGGTTGAGTTGACTCTGTGAAGCACAGGCCGAGGCATAGAGGAAAAATACACCTGAAGGGAGCTAGTTAAATACTTGTTAACAGTACATAAAGTAAATTTTTAATGAACTATGCATAATTAATTAAATAGATTCAGATGAATACCATTCATCAGTTATCCAAAACGTTGCCATTCATATCTTCAAGCTCATACGTATTTCTTTCTTTCCATTTGTGAATGCGAAAGGGACCCTTCCACAACAAATCAAATTTTGCATGATGCCCTAGTTTTGTAGCTCGTTCATCAAACTTCAACATAAGACTCCCCTCCGTAAAACCAAGTTCAAAGGCCTTATTGAACCACTATTTAACCACCTGTTGGCATTAAATCATGATGTTGAACATGTTTTCCCTTTTTTCTTTGATGTTTAAAATCTCAGTCAATCTCACTTCCATTATGTTGTCATCCTCGACTTCAAATGACTTTAGTAATTACAGGGTCAGGATCTCAATGGAAATGGGTAGAACTACTTCCTTTTAGAAATACACCAACTCGTATGGGGAAGTTTTCAAATTTTTCTTGGGTGTGATGTGGTCTACCCATAAGGCCTCTCACAAATTCCTATGCCATTCTCTCTGATACTCCTACTCGATGCACTTTATTAACCTGGTTAAGTTCTTATTAGTTGTTTATGCTAACCCATTCCCTTGTGGGTAGTAGTTGGATGATGTCTTCAGGTAGAATCCATGCTTAAGGGAGAATTTTGACATCCCAGAGCCTACGAAGGTTTGTACGTTATATGAGATGATGGTTTTCGGTGAATCAAACCTCGCCACCAATTCCTCTGGAAAATTGACAATTTCTAGTTCTGTGGCATTTTTTAGCAGAATGGCCTCTGTCCATCTCATGAAATAGTTAGTGGCCATGAGTATGCATTTGTGCCCTACATTGGAAATGGGATTAACAATTTTGATAAAATATAAACCCCATTGTGTGAAGGGCTCCCCAGTCATGATCAGGCCCAATGTCATGGCAGAGTTCTTTCGCTTTCCAATAAAATAATAGCCCTGGATGTATTTTTGCAGTAGGTGGTGGGCCTTGGAGAAAATTGTAGGCCAGTAGTAGCTTTCTCTCATTATTTTCAAGGTTGTGGTCTTAGTAGAGAAGTGTCCACTCTCAGGGCTGCTATGGAACTTGTTTAGGATCCTTTCATCTTGTGGCTTGTGTAGACATGCAAAATTTACATTCTGCATTTGATCAAGTCCATTCATCAACTGAACTAGATGTTGCATTAGATCCATTCATCACCTTCATCCATTCATTTAAATAATCTCATTGCCTAAGGTTATTTATTTAAAATCAAATGAGCATTATCATCAATCTTTTAATAATAAATCAAAAAGCCATTTAAATCAAATCCTAAATCATATTCCATCATTTTCTGATTTAAATAAATCAATTATCAAAGTCTTGAAAGTCAAATCATCTAATCAGCATTAAATCAGCATAATCATCATCTAATCCTAATCTAATGCTAATCCCATCCCACTTGCATTATCTAGATCTAGCCACTTGCACAATAAATCAATTTTATTGATTTATTAAAACACTCATTTTCCCTCAACATGACAAGTCAAACATTGCATTTATTGTTGTTTTTCTTGTCCCCCTCTCAAAATTTATTGCAAATTTGAATTAAAATTCTCCCTCTCATGGGCACTCTTCCCAAATCTTGCACAACCATTGACCACTCATCATTTGACATGTGTCATCTTCTCATTAGAGGATCTTTAGTCCCACATTCACCATCTTGGCCAATCTCTCATCAACAAAATCTATAAAATGAGGCCTTCATTCTCATTCATGGATCCACAATTTCATGCAAGGTTACTCTCTTCATTTGAGATTTGATCTTGTCCATTTCACTCCATCATCTCCATTTGCATTTTATCATCTTGAGCTTTGATCAAGGATTGGGAAAGGGTCACTAGCACATGTGACCCCAATCCACTATGGAATAGGTAACTTGCTTTTGTTTTCATTATGCTTGTAGCTTTCTTTCATCCTTTTGTTGCATGTTTTAAGCATTTTGCAAGATATTTCATAGAGGTATTTTGATAGATTTTTCAAGGAACTAACCCATTGTTTGAAGTTTAGTTGTTTGTAGATTTTAAAAGGATACTTACATTTGGCGCTAGAGGGAGGGCAGTTTGTTAGCACAACAGTTTGTTTTGTTAACACATATATGTTCGTTAACACAGTCCTGTTAACATGCAGTTTCTTTAACACACTGTTCATTAATGCAGTCTTGTTAACATACAGTTTGTTAACACAGTCCCGTTAACACGCAGTTTTGTTAACACGCAGTTCGTTAACGCAGTCTCGTTAACACACAGTTTGTTAGCACAGTCTCATTAACACACCAGTTTTTGTTAACACATACGATGTTGCATTAACACAGGATATTCGTTAACACAAGATATTCGTTAACACAGAATATTTGTTAACAAAAATACGCTTGTTAACGCAAATAGTTTATTAACACAAAGAAGCTATGATATTGCTATCAGGATTCAACCGTGTAGTTTCGAATCAAACTCATTGACCCATGTTTCATGAGTAGTGGTTCAACAAGAACCCATCTCTCATGATATCGAATGGTCCACTTAGCACTCATTGCATCTAGGTGATGCTCACAGAGGTGAAGCACTGGTCCGTCCCGGGAGGTCACCCATCCCAGTACTGCTCCAGCTCAAGCGCGCTTAACCAGGGAGTTTTCTCCAAGGTTAAGCCCGCTTGAGTTGTTACCCCATTTGACACGCTGTGGAAAAATACCTCCTACTTATCACAAAGAAGCTAGTTAACACATACAGTTTGTTAATGCATGGATCTTGTGAATGCATATAGGAATTAAATTTGTTGCATTCTCTGACATAGGCATTATAATTTTTGAATACAGATTCATTTTTTTTAGAGCAGCAATAAATGTGTTACTTTTGTTAAGATGCTAGTATATTAAGATTGGCATGTCTTATGTACTCTTTTTACAATACATGCATAAATCTTATTTGTAATGTTTGTAGGAAAAAGGTTAAGGTTGACATTTGAATCAAGCGTTGGAAACGAGCGAGATTGGAGTTGAAGAAAAATTGTGCATTGGAGCTTGAAATTCACATAGCATTTTTAAATGCTCCATTTCATGCTTTAACTTTTTGTTTTAAATCAACTCATCTCTTTTTGGTCTCTTAAAATGAACACTTCAATTTTTTGTTGCAAAGGTTTAAAAAGAACATTAGACACTTACTAGCTTCAATTTGGGTTCTAAAAATTGAACAAAAACAACTCTCACACTTCATCTTGGTGTTTTAAAATGAATTCATCGTTGCTTTGAGGCTAAAACGAACAAGTGTCAAAATTGTGTGATTTTTTCTTTGGTACATTTTGAGTGTGTATCCTCTCCCCTTGCACTTCGTACGATCTAGGGTGCAAGAGAAACACTCAAAATGCATTTTATTGCTTTGGATCTAAATATCCAAAATCATTAGTCATTTTATTTTTAGAATTTAATGTTTAAAATAAATGAATCAAATAAACTTGATCCTCATCTGATTTGTCTTCTTTTTTTTTTATTGTTTGTTTTTGTCTTATAGGAAAGCGAGGAAGGAAACAAAGGAGGTACAAACGAAGGAAAAGCGAAGGCGAAAAGGTACAAGGAAAGCGAAAAGTCAACAAGGAGGAGGCTAACAAACGAAAATGAAAGGAGGGGAAATTTTTTTTTCTTTTTTGAAAACACAATGTGTTTTTTAACACTTTAAGTGATTGATCAACACTACTTCACGAAGTTGTTTATCTTTTCATTTTAGAACACTAATTTTCATTTGGGTCTAAAACGAACAATTTGATTTTCATTGCAAAGAGCTTAAAATGAATCTTAGGACAAACGCACTAGATTTTGTTTGAGGTTAAGAATTGAACAATCAAAACTCACACTTCATCTTGGTGCTTAAAACAAATTCACAATTTCTTTGAAGGGTATAAAATGAACAAGTGCTTGCTTTGTGTGATTTTGTCTTTTGAGTGTGTATCCTCTCCCCTTGCACTTCGTGCGATCTAGGGTGTAAGAGAAACACTCAAAATACATTTTATTGCTTTGAAACACTTCAATTTGGGCTTAAAAAATTGAACATCTTGTGTGAGTGTGAGTAGGGGCATTTTCGCGTACATTCTCTTTCTTTGTGCCATCAAAGATATATCAAGTTACGGATTGTGTCTTTGCTCGCTTTTGTTTATCTTAGAGGGCCTGCCTTGGGGAAAAAGTACTCACCCAAGCGACGACTCAACCGGTAACACTCTAAAGCCAAGAGTATTTCCAGCCGGAATATAAATGAGGGTTTTGGTTAAACACCATAATCACGCGGTTGGCTCCGACAAGATGGATCTGAAAGGGGACTCTTGCCGTATGGGTCAATCTCCACGAACGGAAAGTCCTTACTAGAACCCATGTGCTAGAATTTGTCAAAATCCTTAATCTATTTGTTGGTGCAAGAACGGTCATTCTGAAGCCACCCCACACTCTTATGGTCTTCTAGTAGAGATGGAAAGCATGCCATGGGAGTTTCATGGGTGTTGATGCTTGGCTGCCCCGATTGACGTTAATGAGCCGTGGAGGGGAGCCAGTGGGGTCAAGCATCTAACCATCCGCTAGAGATAAGCGTAGCTGGACTTGTCCAAGTGGGAATCCAACAAATATAGTCTTACACATCCATAGGGCTTGTAATTATTCTTTGTTTGAAAACACAGTGTGTATTCAAAAACATTTTGCAAACAAACATTCAACATGATTCTCAAAATTTCAAACCCTCTTGAAGACAAATATCATTGACTCAATCCATATGTTACTGCTTTCCCTAGCAGTTCGTTAAGTAGAGGTTCCTAAGCATTGGATTATACCTCAATTTGTCTTCTTGAGTAAACAATAGGAAAACCCTTGCCTTAAGTTCATTGAATTTCCACATAAAATATCTTGTGGGGTTTAAAGAAATTAAGACATTGGACATATTAGTTTGAAACTTTAATCAAAGAGAGTGTTTTTGGTAAAATAAATCCATTAAGCAAAGCTAAGCAAAATGAACTTTCATGTGTGTGGAAGACTCCAAATCCCAAAAAGCACAAATCATTGATTGGAAATCCAAAATGTTCAAATCATTCCTTGGTTACAAAGGTCTTTAGGAAGCATATGCATTCTCTTCAATACCTAGGTCTAGGAAAACAAAGTGGTCTTTTTAGGTTCATCTAGGGATTAAAACAAATCAAACCTCTTTCATCCATCTTTCAAAACATCCAAACATCCATCTCACAAGTCATCTTTTGAAAAACCTTGAAATCATCCTTGAAATGCTAGGCTTTATGTCAAAATCAAGAAATCATCCAAACTTATTGAGATCAAGTCCTTGAAAACATTTATCAAAACACCTTTGGCTAGGAATGTGTGAATGCATCCTTTTGCATATCTTTAGTCAAAGTCATCCAAATCATCTTGTCTAGCTTAGTGTATGTAGATGAATCCCTCTCCATATACTTAGTGAAACAATCATTTTGTTTGGGTAGGTATGGGTAGATGTATCCTTCTCCTCACACATATCCAAAACATCATCCTTTGAACACAACCATCCCTTAGATCATTATCAAACATCTTAGGGTCTTTTTGTTCAAAATCAAAATCAAAATCCAAATCAAAGATCAAGGACAAAATCTCAAAATCCAAAAATCAAACCAATCAAAAAATCCAAAGTCCTAGCATTTCATTCAAGATTTATCAAAAGCCAAAAACAACACCCATAAACATCCATAACATCTATCTTTGAACATCACCATCACATTTGATCCTAAAAAGCATCCTAAAACTTTCACGTTGGGACATAAAATAGGGATTAATCCAAAGAGTCAAGAGATTCATCTCCCATATTCTCGAAGATTGATCCTTGTTTTATGGTTCAAACGAGATCTCAATACAAGAAGAGTATGGAAGCCCACAAAGAAACTCCTGCTTCAAGTGACCTTAGCCAAACAAACGCAGAAATGAATCTTGCAGAATCAAGCAATCCATTGGTCCCCTCATCATCACAAAACCCACAAGAAGAAAATCAAGGGGAAGACCTCACCTTTGGAATGTCTCGCGAAGAAATAGCTGAAATGCTCCAAAATCCGGACAACCATAGAATCATCAACATCATGATGAGACTCAACCCTTCGTTGTACATGCTTGAACTAGCAAAACAAGGAGCCAAGTTGCCTTCAGATTTTGATGTAACCACTATAGTAGAGACATCTTTTCCACCAATCTCATCCACCATCCCCATTTCATCCACACCCCCATCTCAAAACGTCATGGAAAATATCCCGCAAATCACAACATCATTTGCTCCAACTCAACCCAACGTTAACAAGGGAAACACATTCCTCAATGAACTTCAATCACATCCCCTTGTGAATAACCAAAACTTGGACGCAAACACCACAGTGGAACAAAACATCTTCCATAATCCATTACACCAAAATGTTCCTCTCACTTTACATTATGACCTATCATCAACATCTTTTCACGGAGCACCACAAACACCTCTTCTCACAAATTCACAAGAGGAGGGAGACATATTCGGACAAGGGGGCATTTTCAACACCACAACACTTTCGCAAGGATTCACCCCCCTTACATTTCCACCTCTCCCACCATCACCATTGTCATCAACACCACTCCTTGGTTTAGGGCTTCCCCCTCTACCAAGTATCCATCAAACATACATCCCAACCATCAATCAAAACATCTTGCCAAACGCTCAAAAATTATTGTTGACATCACAACAACAAACGACAAACACGCAAGCAATGGCAACATCATCAAACACCCCCACAACATTGCAAAGTATGGTCTCTCAAGGGCCAATCACATCAACGATGCCACTTACCACATCAACAACACCACCCACCAATCACATAATCAACATGACAACACCATCCACCAACCAAATAATCAACACAACATCATCATTCACCACCACCACAAATGCCATTCCAAATCCACCACCACCCCACCACCACCAACTTCCAGCATATCAAGCCAAAACCACATGGCGTTGCAAGAAGCTCAACAAGCTACCTTTCAAAGGGGATTCCAACAAGTGCAAGAGCAAAAAGCCGCACAACTAGCTACTCAACAAGCCGCTCAAGCTGCCCAAGCAGCCCAAGCTGCATTACAAGCGCAACAAGCCGAACAAGCCCAAGCTTTATTGCAACAACAACAACAACAAGCCGCCCAAGCCGCACAAGCATTGCAAGCACAAAGAGTCACTCAAGCACAACTTTTATTGCAACAACAAACTGCACAAGTGCAAGCCCAAGCACAAGCTCAAGCACAAGCTCAAGTGCAAGCACAACTTCTTGCACAAGCAGCGCAATGGAAAGCGTACCAACAAGCACTAAAACAATATCAAGAACAACAAGAAGCAACAGAATTGGCAGCCCAACAACAAGCGTTGTGGGAACAAGAACAAGCAGAACAACAAGCGTTGTTAGAACAGCAACAAGCGCAACAACAAGTAGAACAACAAGCGTTGTTAGAACAACAACAAGTGCAACAACAAGCAAAAATCCTAGCACAACAACAATAAGAGCAACAACAAGCATTGTTCATCCAAAAGCAAGTAGAAGCCTACTTCACCCGCCACAACATACCAATACCATTGAACAATGCACAAATCAACCCATCCATCCAAACCAACCCATCCATCCAAACCATGATGGCAACACCCCAACACACATTCATCCCACCCCCTGATCCTCAAAATGATATGACGACACAATTCAAATTGCTCTCGCAACAAGTACTTGATCTTCAATTAGGGCGGACAACCAAAACACAAAGCAACTTGTGTCCCTATCCATTTGATAGGAGCTTAGACATGAAACCATTCCCTAAGGGATTTGAGATCCCTAAATTTGACAAATATCGAGGGACGGGAAACCCTGAAGATCACATCAGGGAATTCCAGGTTCATTGTATGGAGGTTGCATATGACGATACTTATCTGATGCAGCTATTCCCTAGGAGCTTAGCAGGCAATGCCATAGAATGGTTCTCTCGCTTACCTTCAGGCATTAGGACATTCGAAGAAATTAGAGACGCATTCATTAGAAACTACGCATGTAACATTACAATGGATGTTAGTCTCGAAGAACTCTACGCTCTGAAACAAGGAAAGAATGAATCCTTCGCTTCATTTCTTCAACGATGGCGATCCAAGGCCAATCGAAGCAAATGGACCATGCCAGAAGAACAACAAGTCTGCACAATCATAGCCAATCTTGAAATTCGTCTATCATTCCATCTCAAAGTTCAGGGTATCACCACGTATGATCAACTAATCTCCAAGGCGCTTAGCATCGAAAGAGCCCTTGCAACCCAACCCATCGAATCAACATCATGTCACGAACCGCAAAACAATCGCCCACCCTCAAATTACAATGATAAACCTTGTACATGGGCAAGAAACAAGAACATCACTAATGATGGCGTCGTCGATGCCAAGGTAGTCATTAGTGGTCCACGCCAAAATACACCCGCATCGCAAATCCAACCACAACACCAAAACACTCATCACACATCATATCAACCCAACAATAATCCCACCATCAATAACGTCAATGACCAAAGAGGACCACCTCAACGCAAAACATACCCCAAACGAAAATACACTACTTTGGGGGAACCACTTGAGGACATGAAAAAGCTAATCGATGAAAAACTCATTCAAGCTACTACATTTGAGAATTACCAAGAACCCGATGTCAAACCTCCTTGGTACAATAAGAATCAACTGTGTGAGTTCCACAAAATCAAAGGCCACACCACAAACAATTGTATGAGACTCAAAAACATCATACAAGATCTCATCGACAAAAGAATCATAAATGTGGAAGCACCTACTGGGAATCAGGATCTTAAAATCTACACGAATCCGATGCCAAATCATGGCAACAAAGGGAATAATAAGGATAAAGGAAAAGGCAGTGTAAATCATGTATACGAAACCATTGTTGCCAACCTCAATGAAAACTGCATGGTAATCACCATCAAGGGCGCCCATGCCGAAGACTGTGGAGTCACCACAAGAGGCAGAAAAGTCACCATCGCAGGATCATCCCAACCCAATAGAGTTCCTTCATCAAGAGCTGTTCCGTATAGCTACAATGTCATAGACCAACTCAAAAGAATGCCAGCACACATCTCCATCATGGAGTTGTTAAAAATGTCATTGGCCCATAAAAAGATCCTTGAGGAAGCATTAGCCTCATCTACCGTCCCCGCAGACCTCGATGCGGAACAATTCCAAGCTATGGTCGGAAACATCATAACACCTAATCTCCTTACATTTTCTGACCAAGACTTTCCTGCCCAACCATCTCATAATCGTGCACTTCACTTGGAGGTCATTGTGAACAAAAGCAAAATCAAAAGGGTCCCCGGTGGATGGAGGTGCAGGTTTGAACATTTGTTCTTTTTAGCCTCATCAAGCGCTTAAAGATAATGTAAGCTTCCCATTGACAAAGGAAAGGGCATAAATAATCGAAAGCATATGATGACCAAGAAAGAGTGTCACACAATTAAGCTCCCTATCCAAGTAGGGGCCAACACCATGGAAACCACCTGCCAAGTCCTCGACTCGACTTACATACAACATTCTCTTTGGGATCACGGATTCATCCAACAGCCGTGAGCATCAACTCCTTCCACCAATGTGTAAAATTTACACATAATGGACAAGAGGTTACCATCCATGGAGATCCCGAGCCATTTTCATACTGCAAGAACCTTGAAGCCAAATATTACAAAATCCCCCAAGTGCCAAAAAATGATGAGGGCCCATCCACATCATACATCGATCCCGCCACTCTCACGTCCACTTCTGCGACAGAGACACCCGCCATTCCCACCATATCTGATATCAAGCTCATCATCCAAGAGGACGGTTGTGGAAGTTATAGGCTCCCTAACAATGCTTTTGTGATAGGAGAGTTACCACAATCTCCAAGATCACGAGGACGCCCACAAGAAAATCAAGCTCCCACATCACAAATGTATCCTGAGGATTATCCTGAATTCACAAGCTGGGGAGACCTTGGCTGAGAGGTTATTGAAGTAGATCCATCTCACATGTTGTACCGAGATGAAAGACCGACACCTGAATTACCAATGGATGAAAGAAGCAAAGGCCTACACATGATGCTTGCAATGGGCTATGACCGAAACTAGAGATTGGGACAAAATTACAACGGCCTCATAATACCTATCATGCCGGAGACGCAACCCATAACAAATCTTGGTCTTGGATGTGCCACTCCGAGAATAACCATACGTGGCCGAAGTCCTCTAGTTAGAGCTGCTAATGTTTCTCCTCAGCCGGTAATAGTACAACTACACTCACCAATAGTCACACGTAGGGACACACATAATTTTATCACTGAGCCCTATATTAGTAGTGATGACGAAGATATCATATCCAATCTCCCTAGGTTATTCGAAGATACCACCCTTTGCATGATTAGTACCTTATCTTTCGAATCCAATCATCAAAATCACGAGATCCACTTAGTCTACCCCCAACTGATCGACTATGACCAACGAGGACCACCAGTTCTTGATACATTCGAAAACGATGAAGCGCTCTCAGAATTCATGGGGTTGAGGGATAACATTCCAGATGGAGATCACAAGGTAGGATTCATAATGGAGTTAGACACACACGCCTACTACAGGGAAACGATTGAATCTTTCAGTCGCAAAAGTGAGAAACTAAGAATCATATCCAAGTCCTTGAGTGAAAACCACACCGTGGCACTCTCTGACAACAAAATAGTAAAAATAAAGGACGTATCCAACGGTGAAAACCTCTCTCTCGGGAGGTGCCCGAGAGGATGAAGGATTCAATCTTCCCCTAAGAGCTATTCATCAAGAGAAGCCGCTAGCTTTGGCCAAAAAATGCAAACTCCGGGCCAACCTAGGAACAGAGGAGACCCCAAGATATCACATTCTGTGCTTAATCACTATTATCGTGAAGAGCAAGAACTCCTAGCAGCATTCCTAAAGGAAAGACAAATAAACTTCGCATGGAGTTATGCGGATATGCCAGGACTTGATCCAAATACTGTGGTCCACCACCTAGCAGTATATCCAGATGCAAAACCTGTTAGACAGAAGCTTCGCAAAATGCATCCTCAAATTGTTTTGTTAGTCAAAATGGAGC
>VDFB02082403.1:0-37052 GCA_007258455.2 Sequoia sempervirens
TCTCCATTTTGCTTTCAAATGATTGATTCCCTCATAGATTATGACCTGCAATAATAAGCCTATGTCTAAGACAAAGCAAAATATCAATTTTTTCTCAATAGCACGACAACCCATATTCTCTAAATTCGCCAAAATGATAAATGAAAGTGATATTTATAGAGGTGAATGTGAAATAGACAGTCGAGATGGACTGATTTTTAGTTCAATCAATGGTTGCAATTAATCGAGACAGGATGGGATAAGATTGAAAGTAAAAGAGCAAGAGGAAATTAACTGATTTCACAAAAAATTACTTCAGTTTGAGAGGGAAATTGTATTTTGAAATAATGGAAACATTATCTCATTGCAAGAGGAAAAGACAAATTAACTTTTTGATTAAATAGAAATTTAATTCAAAAAGTGGTAGCAACGATGAGTCATTTAATTAAATGAAATTTAATTAACTTGTGACAAAAAAGCTAATAGTGAATAATTAAGTAATTAACATAATTATTTAATTATAGTGGAAAATGATAAATGATTAAATAAATATAAATTTATTTAATTATAAAGGTTAAAGATGTTAATGACATAATTAAATAAATAATTTAATTAATCAAAAGAAGACATAGAAGGATAAAATGAATTGATTAAATAATTTAGATTATTTAATTAATAGAAGACTTCGTGATGTTAGATAATAATTAAATAATTATGTTAATTATTTAATTATCAAAGATGAAAAAGGGGATTTAATCAATTCATGGGCCTAATGATAATTTTTAGGTGTCTATAAATGGTATAATAGATTTTATATGTTTGAAAATATTATAATAATAATCTTTTAATACAGGTATAATATAGTTAATCCTATTATATATTATTATATTATATTATAATAATTAATATTGGTTCCCACCATCTGCTTGATTAAATATTACTTAAATATTATAATATAATATAATAATAAGATTAACTATACTATACATGTATGCAGGCTTCTGGGAATGATTTGTCGTTGAACTTTAGGAGGAAAGTGTCCTTCTGGCCAGTCTGCATAACATTGTGGCTAAGGAGGAGGAGTTCTAGAAGTAGAAGTCTAGAGCTATATGGCTTCGAAGTGGGGATAAAAATACCCACTTCTTCCATCTTACAACTTTGAAGCATAGATCATATATAATAGGATATCTAAAATTGTTGTGAATAACACTTCTCTTGAAGAAGATGATGACATTAGTTTTGTTGCTCGGTCATTCTTCGAGGACCTTCTTTCAAAGGATTTATCTCTTGATCCTATTTGCTAGTAGGGCTTTCTTAATGTTATTTCTAACTTGGTATCGGAGGAGGAGAATAGGGGCTTGACTGGTATTCCATCTGATGAGGAAATTAGAAAGGTTGTGTTCTCTTTTGAAGGAAACAAATTTCTTGGGCTGGATGGGTTTCTGATGCTTTTGATAAGATAAGCATAATTTACAGGGTGCTATACCCTTTACACAAAGAGCCCAAAGGGCCAAAGGAAGCTAGTTCAAACCAACTGAACTAGAAGAGAAACAAACAGAGACAGATGACCGACAGTTGTAGAACAACAAAATCAAAGATTACACAACCCCAGAAGAGGGGACCAATCTAACTCCCTAAACCCAAGGTCGTGTAGAGGCAACGAATTTGGGGAGTCCCTCCTTCCTCAGCACAACTGACCAGGAAGGCTCAGAATCAAAATCCACCGAGTGAGGTAAGGGAAGCGGATCCACTATAGCCACCTCAAATGAGGAGCCACCATGCAACGAGGAAGTAGTGGAGTAGAGGAGACAGGAGTGAAAAAAGGACCAGTAGCATCATTTGACAAGAGATGGGCAAGAATCGACGACACAACGATAGCAGAAGGTTCCATAGAAGGGATGGCTAAAAGAGGATCCTGGATAGGCTCTGACACCAATGGGGCAGATAAGGGAGGGTCACCCCCCTTAGAGGAATCATCTGAAGAGGGATAGTCAACTGTGAGATGGTCTGGGAGAGCATTCTTCCACCAAGTAGCAGTACCCTTGCGACGAGCAAGAGGGAAGACAGAGGCCAAGTGACCAATAGAGAAACAACACCTGCACCGAAAGGGGAGCCCCCCATAGTCCAAAAGCTACTTCCAAGGTCTATCCTCCACCATCAAAACCATGTCACCATGGAGAGGTTTGGAGATGTCCAAATCGATTAAAATACTAGCCACCGTAGTATGCCCAACATACTGAGTCATAGAATCCACCTTCAAAAAGCTGCCAATAGCAACAAAGCAAGAATCCTCCCAAAACTAGAGTGGGAGATGCGGCAGACAAACCCAAATAGGTCTAATGTTTAGAGGCTCTGTAAGAGGATTGAAAGAGTGATACCAAGGCCGAATGAACAGTGAATGAACACCCCACATCCACACCCTGTCCAACACTCTGTCACAATCTTCCAGGGAAGAAAAATTTACAAAGAAAAAACCTCTAGCACTAGGATAGAGCTCAATCCATCCCAAAACAATAGGCTTCTAGGAACCGAAAATACATTCATGAAGATCAAGAAAGGAGAGCCACAAGCTATTAAACCTGCAGACCACACCCTCTACACATAATATTCCTCATTCTCAACAACCTCAGGCCCACAGACCACCACAAGAGAGGCCCTAGCACAAGGCAAAGGACGAACCCTAGTCGCAGTAGGAGGAAGTTGGGCATGAGCAGCATCAGAAAATGATTTGTGTCTGCAGGCAGCAGCAATAGGGGGAGGGCCCCCACCCATAGCTGGAGCCAGCACCTATAAAAGCAAGCGGGAGGAGGAATTTCACCCACCTGTCCCACACCTCATAGACCATTGGATCAAGCAGGGGGCACCCAACCCAAGTAGCGAATCATCAACACAATCATGAATCATCACATGAAGGCCTTGGCGAGATAAACTAGAGGAGCCTCAACCACCCGAGAGGAGAAGGGTTGACCACAGTCCACCTCCATGCGGCCCGATGCTTGACTGCATCCGTCGACATCAACATGTTTGGAGTTCATCATAAGACAGATCATTTTCGTCCATGCTAACCCCAACCGCATCAAGAACCATGTACAATGACCTCCTAGAAGAGTCGATCACATTTGTAGCCCCAACATGCACAGTGTCATTCACAGTATTTTCCTATTGGGCATTACCAGTAGTGCTCCCACTCATGCACATTTTGAAGCTTTTTATAATGGGTTTCTAATGTTATTCTTCCAGTCTTATTGGGATATTATTGCCAAGGATGTGATCAATGCCACTAAAGAGTTCTTTAGTAGTAGGCAGCTTCTTAAGGAATTGAATTCAATGTTTATTGTGTTAATTCCTAAAAAGCCTAGGGCTGAGCATTTTGGTGATTTCAGGCCCATCAGTTTATGTAATTCTATGTATAAGATTTTTTCTCAAGTGCTTGCTTCAAGGATGCAAAAGGTCTTTCCTAAGATTATCTCACCTCAGCAGAATGGTTTTGTGCCGAGTAGGCAGATTTTGGATTCGATGCTCACGGTGCATGAGAATTTTCAATCTCTCAAGGTTAACAAGAAATTGGGCTTATTTTAAAGATGGATTTGGTGAAAGCATGTGATTGGGTGAACTAGCATTTCCTTTGCAATATCTTGAAGGTGTTTGGCTTCTCAGACCGAGTTCTACAACTAGTTGGGCAATTAATTTCTTCACCTTTATTCTCGGTGCTGGTCAATGGTTCACCTTCTACCTTTTTCATAAGTTATCATGGGCTACAGCAAGGGGATCCTATATCTCCTTTTCTTTTTATCATTATGGTGGAGTCTTTGGGCAGATTTCTTCTTCAGGCAGTTTCTAATGGGGTCTTCAAAGGCCTTTATCCTTCTTCATGTCAGCTTTGTTGCTCTCATCAACAATTTGTTAATGACACTATTATTCTTGTTGAGGCTTCAGTTTTTGTGGCTAAATCTATCTGTATTATTCTTCATCAGTATGAGGAAACTTCTCGTTAGAAGGTAAGCTTTCCTAAGAGCGCTATTTTTTTATTAATACTCTAAAACATCATCAGTTGAGGATTTCTAGTATTTTGGAATGTGGTATTGGGGAGCTTCCCTCAACCTATTTAGGGATAACTCTATTCTGATGGAGTTTTGAATTCCTTTTGGAATGGAATCATTGATAATTTTCATTTGAAACTTGTTGGTTGGAAGGGTTCCCTTCTTATCCAAGCTAGTAAAATTCAGTTAATCAAGTCAACTTTGCAAAATCTATTGATTTATGCTTTAAGATTGTTCCAAATCCCAAGAAGGTTTTGGGAGAAGATTGAGGGTATTCAGAAAATATTTTTGTGGTTTGGGGTGGAGGAGAAAAAAATGTTACATTTTTTGTCTTGGGAGTAGGTTTGCGGGTCGAAAGTCCAAGGTGGGCTTAGGCCTACGTAAGCTAAAAGACTTTAATTATTCCCTTATGGCGAAACAATTGTGGAATTTTCTTGTGTGTGACAAGGAATGGAATTCTATTTACTCTTCGAAGTATTTGAGGGGGGTGGATAAGTTTAGACATTTGTTGCAAGAGAATTTGTTTCTCCCCAGGGGTTTTCCCTTTGGAATTTCATGCTTACAACTCACTCTATTGTTGTTGTTGGCCTGCAATGGGTGTTTGGGAATGATAGAAGGATCTTATTTTGGGACAATTGGTGGATAGGTCATGGTCCCTTGAAGGATGAATCTTGGGTGGCCCCTTCCAAAGCCTTCAATATCAGGGAATCGAGTGTTTTTGTGTCTGATTATATTCTTCAAGGTAAATGGATTAGACTTGATTTGGTTAACAAGGATTTGGAACCACTTTTTATGTTCCTCTCTCTGATTCATATCACTATTGATTCCCCTGATGACTCTATGGTGTGGAGATTTTCTCCTAATGGTAAGTTTTCTATTTCTTCGACCTTCTCATTTTAGACTCAATTGGTTGGTCCCCCTCCCTTTTGGGTTCAATTATGGAATGTGAAGATTTTACCTAAAATTAATATATTCTTCTGGCTTATGTGTCAAGATAAGATGTAGTGCCTCTCATGTTCTGATACTCTGATACTGCTTTGGTGTGTGTGTTTTGCTTCAGTGTGATTTTTGGTTATGTTCTAATGCATATTTGATACTCTATTTGACAGCTTTTATGCCATGTGTTGGGCGTGGCAGACAGTTATGCTTATTTGCTTATGATAGTTGGACTTATTTGTGGGATACTCATGTTATGATGATGTTACTTTGTGAGTTATTTTGATGATGTGATGCCTAGATTTTGTTTATTGTATTTGATTTGCGTGAAGGAGATGGGGTGGCATCGCTCATCCATGAGCACCCTGCCTCACCGTAACTCTCCTTCACAATATGTTTGACTATGAATATGTTGTTTGACATTTTGTGTTATGCAAGAATGCAGGTACCAGGTGCCAACTCCACCCGCATTGTCGAGTCTGAGCACATCCTATAGACCCAATGGTTGATGTGGTTAAGGAGTTGGTAAGAAAGTACCCCCGCCTATGTCAGTGGTTGGTCCAGGGATTGTTCATGTCATTTTCGTACTTCGTTCATGTGGGTATGGTTGTTAATTAAATTATTTTATTTCATGAGTTTTATAAGTGTGTTTTGGCTTGGTCTAGTGCTTTATGATTTAAATTAAATGCTAGTCTATGGTGCAAAATATTAAATTAATGAAAGGTTCAATATTGCTTATGATATTAATACTTTGAAAATTATGGTGTACATTAGCACTTTTATTGTTATTTTAAAATGTGAAGCTTTCCTTTAATTTAAATCATTAAATTAAATAAATAGTTAGATAAATTATTATGGTTTATTTTTAAAAGAAATAAAGTTAAGGAAATCATTACTTATTTTTTTTAATTAGAAAAAGGTGATTTAATAAAATAAATTTTAAACTTCAATTATAATTAAGTGAAATGTTGTTTAAAATTATTATTAATTAATTGTTTATTTTTCAAAAAATTAATTTTATTAAAATGAAATTAAAATATTTAAAAGGCATATTTTTTTTAGTGTAAATTAATTATGGAAGATTCTTCTTCCAAAATTGGAAAATGGCAGAAATGGTGGGTTAAGTGGAATTTGCATGGGAAAGTTGTCAGAAAATTTATGACAACTTCTTATTTGGTTTTTTTTGGAAAAAGTATATTTCCAAATATTACTTTTTCGAAAAAGCAAGAGGGAGGAAATGAAATTTGTTGTCGAATCCTTTGTTGTTGGGGTTTTGAATCTCTGGATTTCAAAAGATTGCAGCTGGCTCGAGTCGCACATTATTTCGTCCTCAAATCGAGCTTTGTGTAGGACTTTGGGTAATTCAAATTTCATAATTTGATCTCTGTAGATTTAGTTTTTAAAAGGAGAAAGGAAATTCTGTTTGAAAGAGAAAATATATTTTTTGTGTGTTTAGGAAAATCTCATTCTCTGTAATTATTTCTTCTTGTTTGTAGATTTCTCCTTCCTCTCTGTAATTTTCATTTTGGAATTCTGTTGAAATCTCAATTCCCTCTGTCTTTGGAATCTTCTCGGCTTTAAACCTCTAAAAATATCTCTCATATGAGAACCCTTTCATTCCCTATATTTTCCCTATTTGAGCACTCTGGAAATTTTTACACTTCTCTTTTGTCACTGTATTTCGTTCATGAGAAAATTGTTGGATAAAATAAACATATATATGATATTTTATTTTGTTTTGTAGTTTTTAAATATTAATGTGGAGGTTTTAATATATATATATATATGTGTAAATATATATATATATATATATATATATATATATATATATATATATATATATATATATATGTAGGAAATGTGAGCAAATAATGAAAAATAAAAATAAGTTATTCTCTGGAAAAAAATTATATATAAAGGGGAAAAATGTTATTTGTAAATTCTGTTTAAAAATGTCTTTTAATTTAAGTTGTATTTAGAATCTGAGGAAAATAAAATTTGTGATTTAAAATATATTGTAGTATTTAATTTCATTATTTTCTGGTCAAAATGTACTATGATATATTAGAATAGTTGCTTAAAATAAATAAATATTATAATAAGATTTTGAACTTAGAAGATTAATATCTTAAATTTGCATTTTACTTTGAATTGATTTTTAGAATGAAGATTAGATTTCCTTTATCTTAGAGAAATCAGAATTTAGAATATTATGTGTGGAAAAGATTTAAAATTAGAAAATAAAATATAGTTAAAAAAAATTGAAATTAGTGAATGATTTATAATTGGTTTTTAATAAATTTAGTTAGTATCTTTAATTTAAGAAAAGAAGAAGTTTGTTTTATTATGTTTAGATAAATCATGAAATTATCATTGTTGATCTTTAATTAGCTTTTTAGCAAGTTTATAGACTTAGATATTTAGTAAATGAATTATTTCAGTGTAGGAAGATATTTATTAAATTGATTATTGTGCTTGCGATAAATAGAAGTATTAGTAAATTTCCTTACTTTGATTTTTAATTGATGAAAATGGTTATTTGATTGAGAATTGGATGATTTATTATTTAAATTCCTTATAGTTAATGATATGGTGCTATTTAATTGGATGTGATATTTTAATTTGTTCTTGTATGGATTACCGTTATCTCCAGAGGTTAGGGAAAGTGTGAATGCATTTCTATGGTTGCATCTTTTTGGTTCATGTTGATACCATGTGGGAATTTGTGGGTGGTACCCTGTTGTGAGTTATGATTCTTTTGGTTGAAAATTGTGGTACTTGTTTCTTGGTTTTGGTTTGAGGGAAACCATAGGGGAGAGTGGCTCTTCTTGGGGCTAGTGTACAAGTGGTCACCCTTGAAAGAGTTTCCCTAATTAAGTGAAAACCTAATTAATTTACTTAGTGGGTTGGGTTAGTTATCACATAACAATATAAAAATATACACCTCACCCCTATCATTAGTGCTCCCAAAGGCTAAGGACAGGTGGGAAGACTTGGTCGGTAAGGTCACTACCTTGTCTTCACAAAAGGTAGATGGCTCCGCATGAGTCACCCTATGGGGTGACACCTTGAAATAGGATGTTTGGTTAACCATAGATGGAGGCGGCTCCTAGATTATAGGTAGTTTGGTGAATCCATGGAGGCCATGCGATGACACTCTCCCATTATGCCCCTTTGTTTCCCTTGTTCTCTTGCCTCTGGAGTTGTTTTAGTTGTTTGAGTTGTTTATTTACTGTTGATGTTTATGTTGTTCGTGGGCTTGAGTCTTGTGATGCATGTCCTTTATGTTTGAGTTTGTGGCCAAGGGTTCTTTCTTATCGACTCCTTGCATGGGGGGTGTTCCTTCGGGTCCACACAGTCAGGTGGAAAGGTGCAATGCACCCATTGGGTCCCCAGTTGTGATCGTGGCATGGATGTAATTGCAGTGTTCTCAGAGCTCGCATGGAGAAGATTGCACCTATGAAGAGTTCTAAATTCATTATTGTACTTTTGTATTATTGATTGTACCCTTCCCAATGTTATAAGGGAAGTGGCCTTGTAATGTAACTCTGATTTTATATTGTGTTGTATCTGTGGAAATATATTCCACATTTGTAACTTTGAACTCTGAAGATGAATATAGTAATATGTGATTTATGTTTATTAATTTATATCTTATTCTTGTTGTACTTATATCATGTTTTATTCTTGTTTCTTTTCTTCTGCTTTAGTTAGTATTTTTTATCATTAATTGTTGGGTTCATTTAAGTAATGCACCATGTACCCCATAGATTAGGTTAATGCTTTATGTTATATCTATGTTGTATAAATGTTTATTTGTTGCATTATGTAATTGTTATTTTAAAAAAAAATTATTTTGTATTTGTTGTATTTGTCCTATGGGGTTTGCGTGGTGGGGTGTTACAACTTGGTATCAGAGCCAAGGTTAACAACACTGGGTACTGTAGGTTAAGTAAACCCATTATGTTAATCTTGCTATGTAACTTTGAACTTATGTAATCCCTTTCTTGTTGCACAAAATTATGCCTATGGGTCGGGGACATGGACATGGTTGCAACTGTGGCTGTGGTGGTCATGGAGCTAGCCGTCATAATTCTCCACCTCAGAGCTCCCATGAATCAAAGTAGGAGGAAAGTCAGGGTTCTCAGAACAACCCTCCAGGTGGAGTCCCTTATCGAGAGCAACAAATTCAGGGTGGTGAACAGTTGCATCAGTTGTTGGAAGATTTTCTTGGTTGTTTGGGTCCTAGGCAGGATGAGCAGTGGGTGATCAGAGAGAGAGAGCGGTTGCTGAGGAGGAATGCAATACCGATAGATCAGGATGTAGTGGCCACTGGACATATGAGAGATCTCCTCAGGGCACGTCCTCCTATTTATAATGGCTATGGTGGAGGTTTGGAAGCTGAAACACGGCTTATTGATGTGGATCGATGCTTTTCTATGCATCCCTATGGTAGTAATACTAGGGCAAGGTGCACCATCATGCACTTTAGAGGATTTGCATCTACATGGTGGCAACTGGAAGAACATAAATTACACCTTGACATTGGTTCAGTGACATGGAAATTGTTCTTAGAACGGTTCAGGGCTCATTTCTTATCTGATCATTAGAGGCAATGCCCGACAGATGAATTCCATGACTTGAGACAGATGACAATGCCCATAGAGTAGTATGAGCGTCGCTTCTTTGAGCTTAAGTAGTATTCCAAAATTGCTAATGATGAGGCTATGCTAGTACAACATTTTGTCAGAGGTTTGAATGCTAGGATTAGTGGGGGTGTCTGAGTCTTCGAGCTAAAGATGATGGAGGTTGTCGAGAAAGCTCACCTTGTGGAGGAGAATTTGACCTTGCCTTTAGGAGGTCACATTGGAGTTCAAATCGGTAGTACTCCTGCTGCAGGTGGTGGTTCATGTGGTGGGCAGTCTTAGGCTGCAGGTCCTTCTAGGGCTCATTCTACACTAGCTAAGGGTGGACAACAATAGTTTCAGTCAAAGAATAAGCCCTCGTAGGCTCATCAGAGCAATAAATTTCAGTTTAGGAGGAACCGCCATTGGTAGAGATCGCAACATAACTAGGTTGAGCAACCAGCATAGTCCTCATAGCCTGCACCTAGCCATGGTAGCTATCAACAGTCTAATGTTCCATCTAGTGTCAGAGGGTTTGGCCATGGTACTGGGTGTTTCAGTTGTGGGCAACAAGGACATATTGCTAGACAGTGTCTGTAGAGGAGCACTGCAGGGTTTAGTCAGAGGTGATAGGCGGGATGGGTGGGGTGGAACGCATCGACTGGGACTATATATGGATGGCTCGGCCTCCCGAGCCTATATATCTCTCTGGGAACTATAGATGGTCGGAGGCCCCCTATCTTTCTGTGCTTATTCCTTCCCTAGGCATGGACATCAGTCAATGGTGAGTTGACAGCACTGAGTGAAGGGTTCCATCAAAAAAGACGGGGTTGAAGCCTCTCCTTGCCTCTTCTAGGCCAGGTTTGCACTCTCAAAATTACCAGTTCAAGGCCTGTGAAAAGGTGGCGTATCAGTTAGTCAATTGGTCTGCCCCATACGCCACCTTTGCTTACTGAATTGACCAGCGCATCACTAAGAAGGACCAGCCATCCCCTAGCCATTGGTTTTACCATTGGTTTGAACGACTCAACTGCTTAGGTTTGATTGAAGGGAAATGGGTCATTCTGGAGAACTAGCGAACTGCGACGGTTTGACGGAAGGGTGTGTAAACAGGCTCGACCAAAGGGAGAGAAATTATAGCGAATGAAATGCCAGCACGATACGCTCATCAAGCATCGCTGCTCTTTCCTAACAATGACTGGGTGCCCTTCCGCAGTATCCGTAGTTCGATACCCCTAGCATATCTAGTAATGAAGCAGATTACCAATTCGGCACCAGATCTACCTGCATTGGCATCCCTCCCTATCCTTATCCCTATCGGGGTATAGCACTTGATTAAGGCGTCACGTATTTATTCCTTCCTTTAATTCCGGGGCGCCCTACTATTCTATGGCAAGTCATGCTTGAATTCTGTGGTTGGTTCAGGTAGGCAGGTCCTGCAGGGCAGGCCACCCTTGGTTTGGTGTGTGCGCGGGAGATTAAGTGGTGTGCATCTGGGGTGTGAGTGGGTATTTATTCATTAATGCGCAAACACATTACAGACAGTGACAGACGGCAGCGGCAGTTTGTTTAGGGAAACGACCCTGGTCGAATCTAACTACTTCGCGATTCCTTGCCCCAGGAAGTGGCCTTGAAGGAAGCCAAAGTCGAGGGGTGTCGATTGAGCAACTGGACTCGTGCTCCATGTTGTTTCTGCAGGATAGGCTCCGAACGAAGGAGATGGGCAATATAGATCTATATCTATATCTCTTGTTTGACAAATGCAAGTCCACCCTTTCTCGAAGGACTTCAGATGAACTCCAGGAAATCCAAGCGACGCAAAATGTCCTGTCTTTATTCCCCTCAAACCCGTCCCGTCCCAGAAAGTGTTTCTCGCTACTCTGTCCCAGGGAAAGGGTGTACGTACGGCAACGCGGCCCGTCCCAGACGAACCGGTGGTCCGACTCTTTCAGGCGATGAAAAGAAGACGTAGAACGAAACTGAGGGCTACTGTATCGTAAAGCCCACTCCTGGGAGGGAGTCTTCTCCCCATTATTGCGAGCAAAAGCGTTTTCCCCGAAGCCACACACCGGAGGCGTGTTTCCGGTTCAAGGTCTGTCCGCCCTCGGGGTGGGTGGGAGGAGGAGAGGTATAGTGGGCTTTCTAAGTGTGAACAACCGGCGCCGTATTGTGGGCTGCCCTACTCCCTATCCTCTATATATCGTGAAGCGATCGTTCAATAGCTGTTCGTCCTGAAAACTCTATAGCCTCCCACCCCCCCCAGGTCGACCCCTACTATCCATAGGGGCCCACAGCCGCCCCTCTATTTCTAAAAGTAGTAGTGCTCGAACGTGCAACCACAATAAGTTACGACTCTGTAGTTGAGGGCTTCTCGTGATAGCTAGCGGTGAAATCAATATGATTGGGAAGGTGACCCCGAATCCCAGAGAAGGTTATGTGCCAGTAGTAGTCGGCTCTCTGAGAGAGAGTTGTTAGAGAAGATACGGACGATCCAGCACCCGATCCATTTCACCGCTGTTACGAAAAGGCGGAGAACTATTTCTTTTCCTGCGCTGTTAGTTAGGGCGGCGCGCCAGATCTTCGCTCTTTGGCACTGCCCGGGATCTTAGTTCCACAGCTCCGCCATAGAATAGTAGGGGCGATGCACTTTCCGATGGTGATGACCGTTTCCCTGTTCCCGTCCCTTCCGTGGCAAGCAAGTTGCTCCGGTTGAAGTAGTTCTACCAACTCCAACCAGTGCATCTGGTTCCTCTTCTTCATTGACTTCTATGTCAGAAAGATCCGATATGTCTAGAAACCTTATGAGGAGCTTCTCTGGTAGGTTGTTCTCCAACGGGCACTCGACCCATTATAGAGAGAGGGGGCGGGCAGGCCGTCCCCGGCCTCGGCACCGGCCGGGCGAAAAGCTGAAGTCGGTCGAGAGCGGCTTCCTTCCCTGCATAAAGAATAGCATCACATAAAGCCGCCCGTGTAGTGGTGTAGTGGCCCGTGTAGTGGCGTACTGTACCATACCTCGTTCATTGACCACACACACCAGAGCGGGTCACTCATGTTACGTATAGAATAGACGACTGATGCGAATAGATAGATAGATGACTGGTCGGTCAGGCATTGGCCTATATCTATAGTTGGGCTCGAGATAGGGCATCCTCTCGCCATCCATCCATTCTATACGTGATACGACTGCCCCTAACTATAGATATAGGGCGGGGGTGGTTGTATCACATAATGGATGATGGTAGATGACTGTTAGGAGAGGGGGAGCTGGGAGAGGAGAGAGGACCGCTCGCCCGTGGGGCGCCCCTCTCCCCCTACCGCTCAAATAGTGGTGGTTAGCATCTAAGCCGACCATTGGAGATGCTGGCAGGTCTCATCAGGTTTTCACTGTAGTGGATAATCATCAGGCTGATCACTAGGGCACTATGGTGGAGGTATTAGGTTTGTTCCAGGGCACTCCTATTTCTATACTTTTTGATTGTGGTGCATCAGATTCCTTTATTTCCCCTTCAGTTGTTAAGCGTTGTAATCTGGTTGCAGAAAAGTGAGGCGTTAAGTGGCATGTTGAATTAGCTTCTGGGGAAAAAGTGTCAGTGGAGTCTCTTGTTCCAGGATGTAAGTTGGAGTTTGGTTCAGTTGTGACTTCGATGGATCTTCATATTCTTCCCCTAAGTTCTTATGATGTCATATTGGGGATGGATTGGTTGAGTGCACACCAGGAAACAATTGATTGTCATCGTAAGTCTGTTTGTTTTCGAGATGATTCTGGAGGTGAGGTTGAAATTGTTGGCATTCAAAAGCCTATCTCCTTGAGGATTATCTTCGTAATGCAGATGAAGAGGTGTTTCCATCAAGGGTGTCAGTTGTTCGCTGTCTTAGCTAGTGACCTAGATATGGAGGAGAGTTGAGAGATAACTTTGGATGATTATCCTCTCCTAAAGGAGTTTTTTGATGTGTTTCTGAGTGAGATACCTGGGATGCCACCTAAGCATGACATTGACTTCCAAATTAATCTCGTTTTAGGAGCTACCTATCTCTAAGGCTCCTTATAGGATGACAACTCAGGAGCTTCAAGAACTCTAGTCGCAGTTGGAAGAATTTCTCAAAAAGGGGTTTTTCCATCCTAGTGTTTCCCCTTGGGGAGCACCAGTCATTTTCGTGGAAAAGAAGGATGGTTCGCTCCATCTGTGTATTGATTACAGGAAATTGAACAAGGTGACAGTGAAGAATTGCTACCCCTTGCTGAGGATTGATGATTTGTTTGACCAGATCAAGGGAGAAAAGGTGTTCTCTAAAATTGACCTCAAATTAGGATACCATCAGTTGTAGATTGCTGAGGAGGATATTCACAAAATTGCATTTCATACCCGGTATGGACATTATGAATTTACTGTCATGCTATTCGGGTTAACTAATGCACCCTCAGTTTTCATGAGCTTAATGAATGGTGTTTTCTGGACCTATCTGGATTGTTTTGTGCTTGTGTTTCTCGATGAAATACTTATCTACTCTAGATCCAAGGAGGAGCATTAGGAACACCTGAAGCTGGTGTTGCAGTGCTTGAGAGAAAACCAGTTTGCAAACTTGGAAAAGTGTGAATTTTATAAGTTTGAAGTGAAATACTTGGGGCATGTGATCTCTAGAGAAGGAATCACCGTGGATCCCTCAAAGATCCAAGCTATTATAGATTGTCTTTCTCCCAAAAATGCTCTAGAAATTTGCAGCTTTATGGGATTGGCGGCTATTATCGGTTGTTTGTACAAGGTTTCTCTAGGGTTGCACATCCCATCACCTCTCTACAGAGGAAAGGAAAGAAATATGATTGGTCAGAAAAGTGTTAGTTGGCTTTTCAAACTCTTAAAGAGAAGCTGAATAGTGCACCTATTCTTGTTGTTCTTGATCTGACTAAGGACTTTTTGGTTTGCACAGATGCATCCTTGGAAGGGTTAGGGGTTGTTTTGATGTAGGACAACAGGGTGATAGCATATGAGTCACGTAAGCTCAAGGACCATGATCTAAATTACCCTACTCACGACTTGGAGTTGACCCCAGTTGTTCATGCCCTAGTAAGGTGGAGGCATTTCTTGTTGGGCCATAGGTTCGAGCTGCATAGTGACCATTGCAGTTTGCAATACATTTTCACGCAGCCAAATCTTCATGCTAGACATAGAAGATGGATGGAATTCCTCTGCGAGTATGATTTTGAAGTGAAATATATTCAGGGCAAGGAGAATGTAGTGGCAGATGCTCTAAGCCGTCGCCATCATGAGTTATCCTCTGTGACTCTTGAGGTTGATCTGAAAGGTCAAATTCTTGCAGCACTTCCTTCAGACAGCTGGTTCTAGGAGGTGAAGTTGGAGATGGAGTCGGGTAGAGTGCTTTAGGAAAGGTTTACTGGTTATACTCTTGAGTCTGATGGAATTTTATGATGTTTAGGTCACATATATGTTCCTTCCTCAGAGGATCTTCGTACCCTAATAATGTCTGAAGCTCATCGGGCTCCTTATTCAGCTCATCTAGGAGTTAAAAAGATGTATGTAGATCTTCATCCATTGTACTTTTGGGTAGGGGTGAAGAGGGATATAGCAGATCTTGTGGCGAGATGCCTAGAGTGTCAGAGGGTGAAGGTAGAGCACCATCATCCAGCAGGTCTTCTATAGCCCAATCTCGTTCTGTAATGGAAATGGGATATTATATCTATTGAATTCATTGTTGGGTTTCTGATGACTGTACATCGACATGATGCTATCATGGTCACCATTGACAGGTTGACCAAGGTGGCACATTTCTCCCCTATTCGGTCTTCCTATACTGCATCGTCTATGGCTAAAATTTTCATGGATGACATTGTGAGGCTGCATGGGATTCCACTAAGAATCATTGCTGATAGAGATCCAGTGTTCACTTTTGCATTGTGGACCTCATTGCAGCATGCCCTAGGAACATAATTGAACTTCAGTTCTACTTACCATCTAGAAATAGATGGTCAAACTAAAAGGGTCAATTAGGTTCTCAAAGACATGGTCCGCATGTATGTTATGGATCAACAGTCTTGATGGGAAGACTATCTACATTTGGTTGAGTTTTCCTACAATAATGGTTACCACAGTTTGATCGGGGTGCCACCATTCCAAGCTTTGTATGGTTGCCTGTGTCGAACGCCTCTGAGTTGGGACCATTTGGAGGACAAGATTCTTCTTGGGCCAGTGATGCTGTAGGAAATGGAGCAGCAAGTCGCTCACATGAAAGAGCACTTGGTAGTGGCTTAGGATCGACAAAAGAAATACACCGATGCTCATAGGGTTGATCACCAATTTTCAGTGGGTGATCGTGTGTTTCTTCGTGTGCATCCACGAAAGAGCCCTATCAATTACAAAAAAGGCTCCAAGTTGGTGCCTCATTTTGTGGGTCCATTTGAGGTTCTAGAGAGGATTGGATGCATTGCTTACCGTTTAGCCTTGCCACCTAGCCTTGCACACATTCATGATGTGTTCCATGTTTCCGTTCTTAGGCCATACTTTCCTGATTTATCTCATGTACTAGATTGGAATTCTCTTCAGGTCGAGGACAGGTAGCTTGCACTGGAGCCCGTGGTTGTTCTGCAGCACAAGAGACTTGCGCTCAGGGGCAGAGAGATTGATTAGGTGCGGGTCCAATGGGACCTGAATGATGAGACTTCAACGACATGGGAGGATGCATCCTGCACCCGAGCCTCTTTTCCTTATTTGTTTTCTAGCTTCTAGGAGTAAGCCTATTTCTAGGGGGGAGGGTGTAGTGCCTCTCATGTTCTGATACTCTGATATTGCTTTGGTGTGTGTGTTTTGCTTCAATGTGATTTCTAGTTATGTTTTAATGCATATTTGATACTCTATTTGACAAATTTTCCACCATGTGTTGGGCATGGAAAAAAATTATGCTTATTTGGTTATGATAGTTGGACTTATGTGTGGGATACTCGTGTTATGATGATGTTACTTTGTGAGTTATTTTGATGATGTGATGCCTAGATTTTGTTTATTGTATTTGATTCAGGTGAAGGAGACGAGGTGGCATTGCTCATCCATGAGTGCCTTGCCTCACTGTAACTCTCCTTCACAATGTGTCTGACTATGAATTATTTGCATATGTATATGTTGTTCGACATTTTGTGTTATGCAGGAATGCAGGTATCGGGTGCTGACTCCACCCGCATTATCGGGTCTGAGCGCATCCTACAGACCCAATAGTTGATGTGGTTAGGGAATTGGTAAGAAAGTACCCCCACCTATGTCAGTGGTTGGTCCAGGGATTATTCATGTCGTGTCCGTACTTCGTTCATGTGGGTATGGTTGTCAATTAAATCATTTTATTTCATGAGTTTTATAAGTGTGTTTATGGCTTGGTCTAGTGCTTTATGATTTAAATTAAATGCTAGTCTATGGTGCAAAATATTAAATTAATGAAAGGTTCAATATTGCTTATGATATTAATACTTTGGAAAATTATGGTGTACATTAGCACTTTTATTGTTATTTTAAAATGTGAAGCTTTCCTTTAAAAATCATTAAATAAAATAAATAGTTAGATAAATTATTATGGTTTATTTTTAAAAGAAATAAAGTTAAGGAAATCATTATCTTATTTGTTTTAATTAGAAGAAAGTGATTTAATAAAATAAATTTTAAACTTCAATTATAATTAAGTGAAATGTTGTTTAAAATTATTATTAATTAATTGTTTATTTTTCAAAAAATTAGTTTTATTAAAATGAAATTAAAATATTTAAAAGACATATTTTTTTGGTGTAAATTAATTATGGAAGATTCTTCTTCCAAAATTGGAAAATGGCAGAAATGGTGGGTTAAGTGGAATTTGCATGAGAAAGTTGTCAGAAAATTTATGCCAACTTCTGATTTGATTTTTTTTGGAAAAAGTATATTTCCAAATATTGCTTTTTCGAAAAAGAAAGAGGGAGGAAATGAAAAATGAAAAAAAATGGCTGCAACTCAAAAAAATTGTTGAAATTTTTTCGGAGGATTAGTAATCTGTGTGGTTTTTCATCGATTTGATCTCAGAAGATTTGAATTTTGGATTGCACTAGGTTTTGTTGTCGAATCCATTGTTGTTGGGGTTTTGAATCTCTGGAAGATTGCAACTGGCTGGAGTTGCGCATTATTTCGTCCTCGAATCAAGCTTTGCGTAGGACTCTAGGTAATTCAAATTTCATAATTTGATCTCTGTAGATTTAGTTTTTAAAAGGAGAAAGGAAATTCTGTTTGAAAGAGAAAATATATTTTCTGTGTTTGGGAAAATCCCATTCGCTGTAATTATTTCTTCTTGTCTGTAGATTTCTCCTTTCTCTTTATAATTTTCATTCTGGAATTCCTGTTGAAATCTCGATTCCCTTTGTCTTTGGAATCTTCTCAGCTTTAAATCTCTAAAAATCTCTTTCGTTGAGAACCCTTTCATTCCTGTATTTTCCTATTCAAGCACTCTGGAAATTTTTACACTTCTCTTTTGTCACTATATTTCTTTCATGGGAAAATTGTTGGATAAAATAAACATATATATGATATTTTATTATGTTCTGTAGTTTTTAAATATTAATGTGGAGGTTTTAATATATATATATATATATATGCAGGAAATGTGATCTGGAAAAAAATTATATATAAAGGGGAAAAATGTTATTTGTAAATTCTATTTAGAAAATGTCTTTTAATTTCAGTTGTATTTAGAATATGAGGAAAATGAAATTTATGATTTAAAATATACTGTAGAATTTGATTTCATTATTTTCCAGTCAAACTGTACTGTGATATATCAAAATAGTTGTTTAAAATAAATAAATATTATAATCAGATTTTGAACTTAGAAGATCAATATCTTAAATTTGCTTTTTACTTTGAACTGATTTTTAAAATAGAGATTAGATTTCCATTATCTTAGAAAAATCAGAATTTAGAATATTCTATGTGGAAAAGATTTAAAAATCAGAAAATAAAATATAGTTAAAAAAAATTGCAATTAGTGAATGATTTATAATTGGTTTTTAATAAATTTAGTTAGTATCTTCAAATTTTTTTAAAAGAAAGTTTATTTTATTATGTTTAGATAAATCATGGAATTATCATTGTTGCTCTTTAATTAGCTTTTTAGCAAGTTTATAGATTTAGATATTTAATAAATGAATTATTTAAGTGTAGGAAGATATTTATTAGTACTTCCCTTAGCATAGTACTATTGTAATGAGTTTGACTTTTTTTAGTTAAATAGTTATTAATAATTTAGTTTTCAACCAATCAAAAACAATATTTAAACAAAAATTAAAATAAAATTCAATTTTGTAAAGTCAACTTGTAAAATATTTAACTTTATAAATTATAAAAATTATTTTTTGTGCATATGATTGGTTAAAAAAGTTTTGTGTGTTATTAGTGGATAAAACAAATTAAACATTTTTTTAAGGAATGATTTTTCATTTTTTGCTTTATAAAATCATTTCATTAAATCTTTCTAAAATAAATAAATGTTATTTCTTTTATTTTTTTTAAGAATGATTTTTTTTTATGTATGTCCTTAGCTAATGAGATATTTATTATATTAATATATATATAGTTTCTTCAAAAAAATTATAACCTATGTATATATATACATACTATTTCTATTTATATCTTATATTATTATAGGTAATAATTTGTAGTTAAATAAATTAACCCATATTATGTAGGTAATATATTAATTTATATTATATAATAATTTATATTAATTAATATTATATAATAGTTTATATTAATTTATATTATACGTAATACTAATTTATATATTATATATTTATATACAATATAATATAATATAGGCTATTTTATTTTGTAGCTCCTTTCATATATATTTATATATATTAATAAACTATCTTAATTGACTACTATATTAATTATAATATTAATATTAATATATTATTACTATTAATATAATTAATATAATAGTAAATCACTATATTAATAATTATAGCAATATTTTAAAATATATTAATATTATAATAATACCCATTTACTTAGTTTATATAATAAAATTTATAAATTATTAATATTAATTTAGAATATAATATATTTATTATATACTAATAGTATATTTAACTTCGACTATAATTCATAAACTACTTCCTTCTCTCAATGAATGAGTTCATTATGTAAATATTCAAATGTATTCAACTTTAATTTTTTTGAAAAAAAAACACCAAACAATAAACATTTATTCTAATTTATTTTATTTTCAAATATTTAACATCAAACAAGATATTACATTACATAACCAAAACATATAAAAAAATCAACACTATTAATCAAACAAAACACAATACAAAAGTCAAAACTAAAATACAATAATTAAAAAAAATACATTTAATTTTATTCACATTAATTAAACTTACATTTATTTTTATTCCAACTCTACATTTATCTCCAATTAGAATACTACAAAGGCAAGTACTCGCCACTACGTGGCACTTGTTAAATTGATTATTGTGCTTGGGATAAATAGAAGTATTATTGAATTTCCTTACTTTGATTTTTAATTGATGAAAATGGTTATTTGATTGAGAATTGGATGATTTATGTTAATGATATGGTGTTATTTAATTGGATGTGATATTTTACTTTGTTCTTGTATGGATTACCATTATCTCCAAAGGTTAGGGAAAGTGTGAATGCATTTCTATGGTTTCATCCTTTTGGTTCATGTTGATACCATGTGGGAATTTGTGGGTGGTACCCTGGTGTGAGTTATGATTCTTTTGGTTGAACATTGTGGTACTCATTTCTTGGTTTTGGTTTGAGGGAAACCATAGGGGAGAGTGGCTCACACTTGAAAGAGTTTCCCTAATTAAGTGAAAACCTAATTAATTTACTTAGTGGGTTGGGTTAGTTATCACATAACAAGATAAAAATATACACCTCACCCCTACCGTTAGCACTCCCAAAGGCTAAGGACGGGTGGAAAGACCTGGTCAGTAAGGTCACTACCTTGTCTTCACGAAAGGTAGATGGCTCCGCATGAGTCACCCTATGGAGTGACACCTTGAAATAGGATGTGTGGTTAACCATAGATGGAGGCGGCTCCTAGATTATAGGTAGTCTGGTGAATCCATGGAGGCCATGTGATGACACTCTCCCATTATGTCCCTTTGTTTCCCTTGTTCTTGTGCCTCTCGAGTTGTTTTAGTTGTTTGAGTTGTTTATTTACTGTTGATGTTTATGTTGTTCATGGGATTGAGTCTTGTGATGTGTGTCCTTTATGTTTGAGTTTGTGGCCGAGGGTTCTTTCTTATCGACTCCTTGCATGGGGGGTGTTCCTTTAGGTCCACATGGTCGGGTGGAAATGTGCAATGCACCCATTGGGTCCCCAGTTGTGATCGTGGCTTGGATGTAGTTATAGTGATCTCAGAGCTCACACAAAGAAGATTGTACCTATGAAGAGTTCTCTTTCATTATTGTACTTTTGTATTATTGATTGTACCCTTCCCAATGTTATAAGGGAAGTGGCCTTGTAATGTAACTTTGACTTTATATTGTGTTGTATCTGTGGAAATATATTCCACATTTGTAACTTTGAACTTTGAAGATGAATATAGTATTATGTGATTTATGTTTATGAATTTATATCTTATTCTTGTTGTACTTATATCATATTATATTCTTGTTTCTTTCTTCCACTTTAGTTAGTATCATTTATCGTTAATTGTTGGGTTCGTTTAAGTAATTCACCATGTACCCCATAGGATTAGGTTAATGCTTTATGCTATATCTATGTTGTATAAATGTTTATTTGTTTCATTGTGTAATTGTTATTTTCAAAAAAAAGTTATTTTGTATTTGTTGTAGTTGTCCTACGGGGTTTGCGTGGTGGGGCATTACACTTATAAATGAATGGAAAATGTATGAGAATTGGTGTAAATTGTTTAAGAGGCCAAGATCTGAAAGCAAAAACCAATGATATCTTCCACTAGTGAATAAATTAGCACAAAAGAATGTCTACCATATAATATGAGAGTGTGAAAATGAAATGAGTGCCTTGTATACATAGGCAAGGTAGATGAGGTATGAAGGTAGAATTGAACCACTGACTCCCCCTCCAAATGTGCAACACATGTTTTCCCTTATAACAAGTGTTTGAGCACATGTCAAGTGTGCATAAAATAGACATCTTAAAAGGTAAGTGCATGTGTCTCAAACACATGAAGTGAGACAAAAAATATAGAATTACCTAAGTGCAAACCTAACTAGTGTGAATGGGCCAACTTAGAAAGAGCGATATGCTAACTAGATATGCAATAACCTTATTTCACTAACATCCCTCCTTAAGTGAAACTTAGGGAGTAATGTATGCAAATATGATGATGGGTCCTAGCTACTAGGCCATGTTAGGTACCCATTTACAAACAAGTTTCTCATAAGAAGAGTAAAAGAGAAAAAATGGTGGGAAATAAAACTCCTCTCCAAAAGAGAAATGATATAATAAAAATTCACAAGTGAATAAAATCATAGAAGGATTCATGATGAACACCCAAGGACTTCTTCTAGCATAATTTACAAAGCAATGTTTCTCCCCATAACAGAGAAAAGAGAGAAGGTATATTTGACCCACCAAAAATTGAGAAGGAAATAAATCTATTTACAAAGATGCTTCCTCCCAAAATTGAGATGATAAGAAAAAACATGTATCCTACCCTCAAAATGATATATGTATTCTTGATAGATGCTTGACATAGGATGTTGAAGATGATCCAAAAACTATGAACATTTCTCCCCTTGGGAAGAAACAAATGTTGGAAGTTGTTATCATTGATTTCAACACTAATGGTTGTGTTGTGATTGATGTCAACACTGATGGTTTACATTGATGGAGATTGAATTGGAAGCTGTTGTCAACATTGATTGTTAGTTGTAATTGATGTTAGTCCTTGGAATTGGTTTTCTTTGTTACATTCATTTTTGGCTAACATTGGTTGGATGTCATGCCTTATCAAAAAAGAGAAGAGTTGAAGAAGTTCATGTTTGAATGCCATGCCTTATCTAAGAAGAGAAGAGTTGAATAGGTTCATGGTTGGATGTCATGCCTTATCAAAGAAGTATTAATTTTTATGTTCATATAATGCATTATTATTGTCAATAGAGTTGATTTCATAATGATATATTTAGATATGGATTAGAATCTTTAAGATGAGGATTAGAAGCATTAAGATGAGGATTATAAGCATGACTAATGTTGGAGAGATGTTTCTGAAGGTCTACAATTTGTCTCATGATGTCTCTTGATGATCTTGATAATATATGTGTTACTAAAAGGAAGTTTGGGTCTCCACAAGTTGCTCAAATGTTTTTGGTTCAGGAAGCTACATTGAAGTTTGTCTAGGAGAATGCTTCACATTCCTCTGTTGTTGTAGTTATGGTCTTACGATTTGGTATGGAATGTCAACTCTCTATGTAAGTTGTACTCCTATCTTTTTAGGTCACCTATGTTGCTGAGGAGGTTCCTGTGAATTACAAAAGGTTGGCAGTGTTGCTAGTTGTTTGGAATAGTCCAGGACATGCCCCACGTTTCTCTGCATTAAGATCTTTGCTCCTACAACTTGGTGAATGTGTTCACAATGTCTATGCAATATCTCAGCTCCAATCTCTTACATTGAAGTGGTTTGCAAGCTATTCTACAAATGTTACATCATCCGATTATGTATTATGTGTTTCCTAAATAGAGTTTTTTGTACTTGTTTGGTTTGCAGTGATTGTTGATGACATGACAATACATGAAATAAGTATATATGGAAGTGGTTTTGGATGTTCATAGAACATCCTTATGTGATCCACATGTTGCTGATTGGTTGCTTTGGTGCCAGATTATGTCTTGAGTTGGTTTTTTGGGTTATTTGTGGATATTTGACCGACATGCTTATTCCTTTGCTTGGGTCATGTGCTTGGGGGGCTGCGCCAACAATGGAAGATGTGTCATGATAGATTTGGGTTCTGACTTAGATCCTGTTTAGGACCACATCAAGTAAATTCAATTGAAAGAGTGTTATGGGTCGACTGGTTATGTGATTCAATGTCTCATCCACACGGTTCCTTGATGATGACTTAGCTTGATGTGCGCCTTCATGTAAATAATTTTGGATCACATTGAAAGAAGTTTTAAGACTCTTTTGGTCCTCTCTATCTTCAGGATATGACCACATCATACTTTGGTGGCCAACCAGTTGAATTCATTGTTTATTCTCTTCCTGGCTGACCCAATTGATGAATTAAAGTGTTGTGATGGATATAAATGCAAGATCATTTCAGATGCAACATGAAGAAGTAGAGTACAAGCATGGAAAAGTGTGTGAGCGAGTTGTATTGAACATCCAATAGACATAGTGCTAAAGAAATTGTGAAGGAAAGATAAATTGAGCTTGAACACCTCAATCAATAGAGAGTTTTGTTGACAATCTTTGTAACTCTCTTATAAATCTTTTGTATCCTACTTTGAGATAGTGAATCTCATTAGGTCCTCTATATCTTACTCTTGGAGTTGGTTGGTACTTCAGTACTGCAAGTCATTTTTGCATCTTTCTCTAAGATATTGAGCCTTCTTACAAGTCTTTTGGTAGTGAGCCTTATATTGTGAGTTAACTCTCATTGTGGTTTTTCCCTCATTGGGTTTTCCATGTAAATCTGGTGTCTCCTTGTGCATGTATGTATTCTCTATCTCTTTTTCTTTATTGCTGATCTTATTTCTATTATATATTTCATTAGTAAAGTTTTCTGAAGGTGTTAAAGATTTAAATTGATATATTCTTCTCTATTACTGCTTTGATTAAAGTCCTATCTTTATCTGTTAAAAGAGTTTGAGTTGTGCTGAAAGTTTCAAGTTTCAGAAGGGGTTAAGTTTTGTGTAGACTGATTCACCCCCCTCTTAGTCTCCATAAGTGTTCAACAATAGAACCAAAACAATGTGCGCATGAAATTCCCATTCTTGATAGGAATTTTTACCAACTAAGATGAATGTATCTAAATTATCCACATGATCCAAAGACCTATATGATGCCCATGATGATGTTTTTGGATGGTGCTCAAATATCTCCAAGACAATATTAAACCATGGAAAATTTTGATAGGATGAATTGAGTACCATATACAATTCAAGTACAAGAACCATGGATATATGCTGACAAATGGATTGATGATAATCTGATACTGCTACAAAGGATGTCAAAATAGATGATGATTGAGTTGGATATGCAAACTTATGAATATCTATATAATTTTGATTGTAGATGATGTAAGGCAAGAGAAAGATCTAAAGATGTATACAGAGTGACATGTTTGACATAACTATCATCAAATATAAGACCAATTTTCTCAATTGTGTCTTCTAAATCTATAATGTGGGACTCTACAAATAGAGATGATATTTCTAGTAGAAATATGTTCCAATGTGACAAATGTGGCAAATTGATGTCAATGTCTTGGTGCATGGAATTAATGGAAGCCCTAGAGATATTCAACATTGGGTTAAAATGTAGCATTAAGTGATTGAGGAAATACTTTCTTGAATAGGAGTTAGAGGAGATGATATAAGGTATGAGGAAATTTCATCCCCATGCTCATTAGTCCCACAATATGTACATTTTTTGTAATTTGTAGACATGATCTAATGATGAGAAAAATCAATGTGGATATGTAAGTTTGTCTCCCCAATAAAGATTAGTGCTGAAATATAAGACCCTAAAAGATGTGTAAGTGAAATTACAATAGTGTTAAGATTGGATTCCCAAATCGACTATTTATAATGCACAACGAGTTATATAATTTATCATAAAATGGGCTATCTAAATATTAAAATTAAATTCAATATTGAATTTCTTGCAAAATTTTAATGAGTCAAAAAGTGCAAAATTTTGATAACTGAGGTAAACGTTATGCTTCATCAAAAATTGCATAGAAAACTTAACTTCAGAGGCCAAAAAATAGTTTAAAAACACATGATTTGGAAATTTTGATCACACCACAACAACTATGATAGAAAGAGATTTCCATCAACTATTTGAATGTGAAAAAGTTACTCCCTATTTGTAAATTATTGGAAAAAGAAAACTTACCCCCTTTACAACACTTGAGATGACTACTAATAGCTAAGGGTTAGCATTAAATGATAATGGTTATGAGAACTTGTAGTTGTTATCATAGTTATTTTAATGTTTACAACAAATGGTTAATTCATATAATTACAATAGTGAAAATTGCCAAATATTGAGCTACCCTCATAATTTTCCATTGTGTGAAGAGGTGGTTGTGTAGAGGGAGGGAGTTGTCGTTTATGACATTAACAATCAAAGAAGATTTATACCTTTTTTTGCCATTTTCCTCCTCTATAGATATGAGGGAAACAATAACTTCATCTCCATTAATTGTTCTCACTACATGTTTGATTTGTCTTCAATACCTATCAAATCATTTTCAATTGAACTTTACTAAATTAACTTAATATAACTATTATAAAAAATAAGAGTGACAATATAAAGAAAATTGAAATTAATGAGATGATTCTTCTATTTCTATCAAACTTGATGGCTAATAGGTATAAATAGACCATTAATAAAAGGAAGTTCCAGTCGTACCTCCCTAGGTCATATGATATTTCCACAAATTTCAAAATTTGAATCTCTCTAAAATATACGTTCGTAGAGATCTCACCTAAAATACAAAAACAAGTACAACACTAAATATTCTATTTGTATTTTTTCACATTGATTTAATACAAAAAAAATTTACTAACACTAAATATTCAATGCAACATACTCTTCCTTCCATTCCAAATTGTATTGAGTAAGAAGGGGACAAAGAACCATTACAGATGCATCCTCTTCATTCCAAACATAGATCCCCCAAGTGGGATGACATTAACCATCATATTCATGTTCATCATTATTTCTTGAACAAAATGCAATCATGGACGAAGAATATAAAAGATGAAAAGACAACGTTTATGTTGAGTTCCCTGTCCTTTCTTATAGGGTAAGGGAAGAAAATGGGCCATTTTAAAAAAAACAATGAACCTATAATGTCCCCACCCACTATCTATTCCCAAGTATTATAAAGAAGCATGATTTTCAATGAGAAAATATCTCACCAAACGTCATAATTAAAAAATCATTTATAAAGGAGTAAGTCATGAAATTAATCAATAGCTCATCACTAAAGTTAGGTAAGGCCAATGGAGCTATTGGAAAAGATAGAATGTTCATGACTTTCACACTAAAATAATAAAACATCTAATTATTGTTTATTAATTGCATCTTATTAAATAAATAAATAAACTAAATGAAAGATTATTTTATATGGGATTTGGCAAACTAATCCTAAAATTCATGAAGTGGTGCATAATGACATGTAGTCAACTAAATCTCAATAATTGTGTATTGTGATATATTTGTACAAAATAAAAAGATATGAAGGACCAAATATTTTATGTTAATGATGTATTTTTTTCTTAATGGACCCAAATGCTAATATCTTTATTGTAATGGAAGGCTATAATAAGAACATAATACCCCACCTTAATTATTTTAAAATATTTAAAAATAAAATTCAAAAGGGATAGGTGAAATGACAAATATTTTTAAAAAATAACAAACAAGAGATTTAGATTCGTTGTTTTTTGGTTGTGAATTTTGTGATGTGTATATATATTTTTTCATTCTCTTTTATATTCTTAGATGATATAAATACTACTGTTTATGTTATAGATAAATTGGGGATCAAACTTGTAGTGAGATGATAACATTGTGACCCAGTTAATTGAATAGAATCCAAAAATTAAATGTGAAAGATATTTAAAAAAAATTCTTAATAAATAATTTTGAAAGATAATTGCTAATATTTTGCACACCTTAATTTAAATGTATTGAAGTGTATTTACAAAGACTCTAATTAATGAGTGTGTATAAAGAGTTCATTTAAATTAATGTTAGTTATAATTAGAATTATATTTATTTTTAAAATGATTTTGACTAAACAAAAAATTCAAATATATAATTGTAAATAAATTAAATAATATTTAAGGGTTGGGGGGTCTAGTTTGATTAGCTAAATCATCTTGTTGTAGATAAGAGGTCATGAGGTCTAGTCTCCCCTCGTCCATGTGGTACTAGAGGGTGTGTCGCGCCAACGTCACTAGTCACATGAATTTTTTTTTTTTACCAAACACATTACAGTTTATAAGGGGGCTACTTGATTCCTACAGTCTAAAAATAAATAAATAACTCAAAACATAATAGTTGTGAACCAAAATTGACACATAAATATTTGAGGTATTAGTTTATGGATTATTATGCTAAAAAATAATATAAAAAATTGTTTTTAAAATTGTATTCACATCAAATTTTAATTTTTTGGTGTATTTATTTTAAGATGACTTCTTAATCAAAGTGGACATTGACAAAATAAATGAGAAAAATAGATAGCATTTCATCTACAAAATATTAAGCTATCTAATTCTTAGAACTAACTTAATCTCCCATGTTCAATTGATTATCATAGATAACAATGCTTTCCTTGAAACTAATGGATCTCCATCTCATTCCCCCTCCAAAGAGCCAATAGATAATGATGCCTCCCCATTCCTCTTATTTCTTTTAGACAATGCTCTTAGTGATGTAGGCAGGGTTCAAGAGTCTAATTAAGGATTGAAAAACCAAGAAAATTGACAAACACACCCATAAAAACATAAAAACATACAAATAAAATATAAACAATACAATATTCTCATCTCAATAATGGAATACATCTATCTTGGTACATAGGCCCACATCTAACATGACACATAAGCCTACAAGTAGGTTATTGATGACAATAATTCTTATATAAATACACTTTTGTATAAATGTTAAAATGTGAACTCAAATCAACTATATAACCCCTTCAATTTTTGTTTATATGTTATGGTGGCCACAATGTAACGAGGTCCATGGTATCCATTTTTTGGGAATTTTATCATTGGATAAAAACCAAGAAGATGCTTTACGTTATTCATTAATGACTCCAAAAAATTTAATAAATGATGCTAGGGGAATGTCCATTAAATGTCTTCCTATATTATCTCATCTTCTTTAATAATTTCCACATGGTTGGATTGATCAAGTTGTGGAAAGGATTAACATGTATATACATACACATATTTACATATATGTATACATATACATATACATACTTTCAACCTTTCTTTCACCACAATCCTTTATCTATTGCTATTTTAAATACTCATATCCCTCAAGGGATGGAGATTCCAAAGTTTGAAAAATATGGTGGTCGTGGAGACCCTCACACATGTTTCGACATTTACTGCTATGTGCATTGATTTCTTCCACCATGATGCTCTAATGACTAAACTTTTTCCTAGATCCCCTAAGGACACTGCCCTTGAGTGATATTGTTCCTTACTGGATAACTCCTAGGGTTGAGTAGTGCTCAGCCTCCAGTCTCTTCTCAGGTCGTGTCCTCTAGCGATTGTAGCCAATGAAACTGGCTTGCACGTGAGTGCAAGCACAGAAGAAAGGATCTGGATGTTGAACATATTGCTTCAAAGAAGAAGGAGGGGGGGTCAGTGGCCCCTATTTCTGTAATCTCTTTTGCTACTTTATCTTCTCTTGTTGTTCCTACTTCAGTAGCAATTGCCTTTGTTCTACTCTTAGCTCCCTCAATAGGCGTTGATGACCCTCACCCAAAAAGGGTGCAAGTCTTCATCACTCCTTTCATAGAGCCTCCTCTTTTGATGTCCCTCCCTTACATCCCTCCCTTTTTCAGCCTATAGACATGCCAAACACTATGGTGGTGTCTATTGCACCTCTCTCCTCTTCCTCCTTTCCTTTCGCTTCTTTTGTGGGGATTCTGCATCCTTCGCTACAATGTAAGTTAGAGGATGACCTTGCTTGAAGTGGAGGTTAGAAGAAGGGGTCACGTTCTTCAAAAGGGGGTTCAGTTTTGACCTACACCTTCCTTGTGATGGAGGTGGCCCCTGCGTCCCTTGAGCTTGTCACTGTGCCTCTCAACAAGTTTGGCAGTGGATCTCAGGTGCCTCCTCCCACCAGGTTAACACATGGCACTCCAATGAAGTGCATGTTTAAATCGATGGATGATTTCCCAACTCTGTCATTGATATTTGCAAAATTGATGAACTTTACCTCACAAGACCTCAGTGAAAAGGACCTTGAGGGGCCTTCTTCCTTGGAACTTGTTGTAGGGGAGTCAGAGGGTACTTCCCTCGCTCTCAACCTTCCAGGCTCATCCTCCCTCTCCCTATAATGATCTAGATTGGGAGTAGGATGACCTATTGGTCGATGAGTAGGGTGGTACCTTTTCTTTATCTGTAGATTAAATTATTTGTGTGTTTGTGTTCCCTCGTGCTTGTCTTTATGTGTTTGTGATCCTGCTTAGATGACCCTTGCTACCCTTGTAGGTGCTTGGATATAGATGCAGATAAATTTTTCATGAACTTCTTCTATGTGTATCATCATTTTTTATATGTTGTGAATTTTCTTTTCGATAATTGGGGATGATGCAAAGTGTTGGGGGGATTTAGGCCATCTTCCATGTTAACCCAATTTTTCTTTTTATTTTGTATTTATATTCTATTCTTCATGATCTAATTACTTTGAGGATTGATGATTGTTCATCATATAGTGTATTACATCTATTTGTATTTATGAATAGATTTGACCCCAAACTCTTAGATCCCCCTGTCTCTCTTGCTTTCTTCGTCTTTGTTTTATTCTTGATGTTGTGGTTCTTATGTGTTGTCCCAAGTGTGTGTGTGACAACATACCACAAAATACATCTCATCATGTGTTGCATGCCACAACATCTCTACCTCTCCTTTCTCTCCTTAGGATACCATGTGCTCCTCTATGTAGCACACACCATCATAAGGGGGGGCTACCATGATGTTCTGATTTTCAATTTTGGTGAATTCTTTCGAAAAGGATTCCTTGGTGTCAAAATTTATTTATAATGAATTCCTTGATGAAAGAATCCCTTGTTGAAAATTCTCATTTTCCAAAATTTTGAATTCTCTCAAGACTTTCTGGATGAGATTTTCTTTCAAAAAGAATCTCATATGTGAAAGGATCTAAAAAATTTCCTTTGAAAAAGTATTTTTTATAAAATGAAAGAGTCTTAAAACTTTCCTTTGAAAAGGAGTATTCTTTCCAATGGATTCCTTGATGAAAGGATCTTTCAAATGAATTCCTTGATGACAAATTCATTTGTGAGAAATGTGATGTTTTTCAATCAGAGCATTTCTTTGAATGGACCCCTTGGTGTCTTGGAGGGCTTTGAAGGGAACCCTTTGAAAACTTCTCCTTAAATTGCGTCCTTTGGTGTTTTGCAAAAAATGAGTGTCTTGTATCTGATATTTGATGTTGTTGTGTCCAACATCGTATATCTTTGCGTCTAGTTTGGGGGCAACCTGACTAGATCCATCTTTTTTGTGACTATCCTACAATAGAGTTTGCAACAAACACAACCTTAGTACCTAACTAGTGTATCTAATCAGGCTGTGTTTTATCATGCCAACTTGTGTGTATTATGATTTTTTTCCTAACATGTTTTTTCTGTATCCTAACATGTTTTCGGTGAGATCACAACTTGATTTGTAGGATAGAGAACTTGTAGATCTTGCTTTGTTTCCCACAACTTTGTAGGACCAAGAACCTATGGAGCCATCTATCTCTCTTTCACGTCTAGGTGTGCCAAATCGAAGATCTTCTTCCTTGATGCTATTGATATACTATCTTCAATCTCTTTCTACTTTAGCTCACATTCACATGGACACATATGCTCGCTAAAGTGGGGGAAAAATGTAATGGCACAAGTTTGCACCCTTGGAAAATTCCCTATGTATTTTACCATTACTTTAGAAAATATAAGTTCGTTGGTGCAATACCCACCACCATTAGATTTTTCCATTCGAGTGACCTTGTCTTTTTGCATCAGTGGATGGATTTCTTTTGGGGACATGCATGCCACACAAATGTCTGCGTGCTACACTAGCATCTTGATAGGATTCTTGCCACTAGAATTTGTAGAATTGTTACATCTTCGGTTGGCTGCGAAGGTAACAACTTCTATGCTTCCTTGACTGGCAAGAATTGACCTTTTACCTCCATTTCTTGCATTCAAACTCTAATTCTTTCACTTCTTAATTCTCTATTCACTCTCTCTTCATTCTTTCATGCTCTAAGCACTTCACACTCCATTCTACACACTCAGTTCTTGCTTCTACACCATTTCTCTTGCTACTACAAGCTCTTCTCTTGGCTTCAACAATACATTCTTGTTGCAACACCATTGCCATTACTAGATTGTCAAGCTTTATCTTCTCTATGTGGTGGTATCACTCTCTTCCTTCCACTATTGGCCTTGAGCGCTCGTAGTTGGGAAGGTAATATTGAATCTATTTGTTTTGGTTGCATCATCATTCTTTTAGAGTAGCATTCTGTGTGTTGGTGCTCTCTATTTGGTAGTATAATTTTCTTTCTATTCTCTATCACTTTCTTTATCTTGTGGCATTCTGGCTATCCATGGAGGTGGGAAGACCAAAACAGGGGTCTAATTGAGGTAGACGTCAAAATAAAACCCTAATATTTTCTTGTTCTTTTATGTGTAGGTGCGGGCTCGTTACTTGAAATCTGCTAGAAGACTGGATTGCATGTGAAAGGTACATTTTCCTTTCCCTTTCTCTATCATTCTCACATTAGAATAGCTTAAAGTATTCTTCTTGTTGTACTCTTTTGTTTTTGTACTTCTTAAAACTGTGAAAGCTCTATTCGTCGGGTCATTAGTAGGCCCTTAGTGTTTTTTGTCTATTTGCTAGACACCTATCTGTATAGGACGCCAACGCACTGCGTTGAAGTTCAGCTCCTGCGATGCCATCCTGAAATAGTGTGTTGTCTGGTCTGCAGTTTGAAACCTTTGAGGCTGACTCACCTAGTTTTGAATACACTTATCTTTAGTAGAAGGAAAGTGGTACACTGTTTTCCCTTCCTTTTCAACCTCTTTCTTCCAACCCGCCAAACTATCTGAGGTAGTTTAGGGCAGTTTGTTTATTGGGACTCTCCCATGACCTAAAATCCTGAGGGTGACAAATCCCTCTACTCTACAATATATATAGGGGGTCCGCAAACCTCGCCCCCTATACACCCTGACAAACATGATAGCACTAGTAGGGTACTGTATGGCATCTTTTCTAGCAGTTATTGGTCTACTTCGATCGACGGTCATATCGTTGATGGGGTTAAACCCTTGACACGGGCCCCTAGACTTATGGGAGATCGCAGCTCCAACCTAGCGGGCTAACAAAAATTTAATTTTTCTAGAAATTTAAACCTTTTTAAAATTCTACTACCACTGCTTAGCCAAAGCATCGCCTAGGCATTGCTAATGTGCCATTGCCGCCAGTGGGGTTGCCAACCCACCACTCGGGGGCCACCCACTAGCCACCAACAAACTTGGATCAAGAACAACTTTACTTCTATCTCCTCTTATGTATCTTTAACCTTTCTTCTTGAAGAGGAAGATGGTGTGGAGAAATTTATCTTTTGTAACTCTCAAAATCTGGATCAAGAACACCTACTTCTATATCCTCTCATGTATATTTTATAGCTAGTGTGTTTTATTGAGCAAGATTATTCTAAGGAAGTCTTATAGGTTGGTTATCTTTCAATTGTTGAACCTGAATTTGTCTATGTCACCTTAGTCACACTATAAGCCTTTCAACTACAATCAATTCATCTCCTGGATAAAGTCTTCTAATTTCCTCTCCTAACTCTTCTTCATGTTACCAAACTTGATTAACTTGTAAAAATTATTGTCCACTCCTTCTGAACCACCAAGATAGAGTATTCAATTGAGAGATGCTATCTTCTTTCTCAATATACACCCAATCAATATTAAATTGCATAACTGAAATATCATTATGATGCAAAAACACCATACTTATTGATGAAGAAATAAACTAGTTGTGTAAAAAGAGGTTACCATCACAAATTCTTTGGATTGTTTGTATTCAAAATCCCTAACAGAGTCACTAAAAGGCTATTGGTAAATGGATTTGTCACTTTGAAATTACATGACTCGCCCAACATAAAGTGGAAAAATGTTCCAACAATTGGAGATATTGCTTATGCAATTACAATCTTCCTCTACATTTGAGGGGGCAATTGCCTCGTATGATCTTATTTTGGAGTTTTGAAACATACTTTTAACCAAAAAGTACTTAAACAAATGAAAAAGAATATGTAATTGTATACTCTTTGATTTGTAACAATATAAATTTAGCTTCACAATTGATTGCTCAATATTTAGAGCATTGAAAGTAGATTTGTAGCTATAATGACTGAGACCAATTGGGAAAGAATACCACTTTCCTTCTTATCTTTGCATCTCTTATTAACCACACCAATCTACCTGCATAGTTCAATCAAAACAAGTTTGACATCTAGATATCTCGGCAACATATATGGATGCCCATCAAATCCTCCAACTCAAATATATATAAACCTCATAAACTGAATGAAATAACTCCCATACTATCTGATAAGAGCCACTTCGTCTGTATATATTCTAAGTCCAATACTCCCCTGTAGCTCTCTCATTGTCAACATAGTAAAGGCATCATTCACTCGCCAAAAGTTTTTGTAACTTTGTTTTAGCTTTAACTGTAGATAGAAATTAGAAATTTGAGTCATTTTGTCATATATTAGATTGCTATTTAGCCTTGGCCAAATTTTCATACTTGCAATGGTGTAAAAGAGATAGGATGACATGTAAAAACACTAGTTTGACTCAAATTGAGTTAGCTGACTATGCAAGTCGTCACCAATAATACCTCCCCAATCAATAATCTGATTACTCATACAAATGATGGTGACAAAAAAATACACCCATGTTTCAAAATTGTCTAAAGTTTTATTACCCATCAACTTGTTAAGGAGGACAACTATGTTGGAGACATCATCAACAAAAAGAGACCTATGCATCACCCTTGGCAACTATGATTTTCCTCCTTTAGGGGCTATCAACCAATTTCTAGCTATGGTGTTGAGGCATTGATTTTTATTCTTAGAGAAATACTTCTTGGCATATCTTTACTTACATCCATGAATTGGTCTTGAGAGGAAATCTGAAAATGATCCTAAGAGAAATTCAACATCAAACTTTACCACCAATTTATTATCCGCAATATTAATTTCTTTGGTTTTAGAGTTGTATGCTTTTATGCACTCTAAGACAAAATTAGGACATTGAAATACCACCGGATAACCTGCAGCATGAGCTAATCCACTTTCAAACACCACCTGTCCCAACTGAGATCTCTTTCTTTCTTCCATAGCTTTTCAAAAATCTTGAATGCTAATATGTCCCAATTTTGTGTCTGAGATAGCTGAAAGCATTCTTTCTAATATTGAGATGAATTGATAACCTTGATAATTATATTAAATCTTTGTAGGAGATTTTTCAATACTAGTAAATAACTTTATTAAATCTTTGTAGGAGATTTTTCAATACTAGTAAATAACTATAATTTTCTTAAGAAGAAAAACATTTTTTGAAATGCTAGAAAAGTGGTGAAGAGGCTTGTTTAACACTATTGCAAAAATCCGCACTCGTTGATTAGCTTTATTCTAGTTTTAGCTTTATGCATACGTGTCGGCCAGTGCATTTAAAAAATAAAATATGATACAAATTCTTCTAATGATGTTCATACCCTGTTCTAAATCTTCTATTTTGGCACAAGCAAAGAGGATGCACACAAAGTCTATGGAATTTGAAATCTTCTTGGAAGTTTCTTTGACCTTTTCAACAAATCCATTTCTAAAATATTGGTTTAACCATATCATTCCATTCGATTAAACTTCTTTGAATGCATTATGTCAAATGGTTCACATGCCTTGGTTATGCGTCCACAAGACTCTTCACGTCTGTGTGGAGTACTACAAATTGGATCAAATCTCCCCTCAACTACGTCAATCAGGTATGATACAAATTTTAAAGATACCACACAGTATGTCGTAGCCGCAATTACAATATCTCACAAAATCTTGCACTATGTTATTCTTTCATAATTTCGATACCCTCTATGTGGCTCCTATCCTTGAAGAATTCTATCAAAAAGTTTACATGTCTTGTCTGTGCGGCCACATTTTGTGTGCTTGCATTATGCACATCGGTTCTTCTACAAACGCTTTGACACATCCTCAACAATGCCAAATTTTATCAAACAATCTCATGTCATGCGTGAAACATGAGAGGAGAGGTCGCCAAAGGGTTTGCTGATGAAGATTATGCAATTTTGTTTCAAACTGATTCTTCAAACAAGTTTCTACCACATTTCCTGTAATCATTACATCCTATGTGATGATATATCTTTACAACATTATGTCAAATGGTTTACATGCCTCTGCCTATTCCTTTGTACTTGGAGGTATTCCGTCAAACAGTTCGCAAACCTTGCTTGTGCGACTTTATATGCCTGTTAGAGCACTTGCAATTTCAGCTTTTGATAAAAGTTATCATCTACTCTGCTGCGCGGGTAGTGAGAAGCTGGAACGGTTTGTGCAATTTGGCATTACACTTATTTTCTTAAAAGTTTCTAAAGTATTCTCAATAATTCACTTCTTACGTATCCTACAACTGTTCAACTCCATGCACTGACATCTCTCCAGAGATATTCTATCAAACAGTTCGCATGTCTTGTCTGTGCTACCAAATTCTATATGCCTGAATTTCATGCATTGGTTCTTATATAGACCTTTACCTCACGCTCTTGTAGTAATTTCATTCCATGCGATGACATCTCTTTACAACATTATGTCAAACAATTCGCATACCTCTTCTATATGCCTGTATCTTTGGAGGTACTATGTCAAACAATTCAATGACCTCCTCTATACACCTCCAAAACCATACAAACTTCTGCCAGAGCACTTGAAACTTCAACACTTCACAAAAATATTTCATTTCCCTATGTCACAGGGTAGTGGGGAGACTAGCACGAGTCATGGAATTCAGAATTACTCCTGTCATTGGAAGTTTCTAAATTTATTTGACAAATCCATTGCTTGGAAGTTTCTAAAGTTATTTCACAAATCCATATCTTGCGTACCCTTGAAACATTTGTCATTTAAAATTTTCAATGAAATATAAATTATGCTCAATGGAAAGTGACAACAGTTTTGAGTATCCCAAAAGCAAAATGATGACACAAGAAATGCACCGAGAAACCAAAGGAAATATGAAAACAAAGAAAATCTCCTCTGCAAATTAAGCACGTTGAAATGGAAGATGTGTGAATGAAGTCTATAAACACTATGTATACCTTTATCCATGTGTGCATGCTGCATATATTTTTTCCATGGCATTTGCATTTGCAGGTAGTTATAAGAACCACTTTCTTAGCTCAATATATT
>VDFB02082404.1:0-16181 GCA_007258455.2 Sequoia sempervirens
AAGGATAAACTTTTAGTAAGCAATGGGATGCATTAGCTATATGGTCCATAACCCCTAACACAATGAAGCCTAATATGGCAGAGCCTGCACTAGACTATAGGGGAGGTCTGATAATAAAGAGAGTTTCAAAGACATCATCTCTTGAGGTGGCAACAATGTCAGTGCATGTTGCTTAGTTTACAAAACCCGCAGTTGAGTTAGTAGCTCCAGAAAATGAAAAATTCAAGAAGTAGTATAATGAATTTCTAGTTGATTATGGAAAGACTGAACAAAAAAGGATGCAAATGCAAACAAAGATAGAATTATTGAGGGAGAAATTACAAAATTTGCAACCAAGAGAGCAAAATAAGACTAATGATGCCTTCCCTACTACTTCACCTGAACCAACACCTACTGATTATAGCCCTACCACAAGTTCCTCATGGGTAATTGTCTCATATAATATGGGAACTGTACCCATTTTGGTGGTAGAGCCAGACACATCTTAAGTACCATAGGCAAAGGAAGGTGCCAACAAGGAGGAGTTACTTAAGAAACTAGGTGAATACAAAGAAAAATGTTTCAATCTCAATAGGAAAATCTTTTTCAGATATATGAATATTGTCACTACAGTCTTGAAGCACCTAAATAGGGGGGTTAACAATAGATTAAACAACATTCATGACAACTATTCCTCAATGAAATATGCTATAAATAATTTTGGAAATGATAAGGAGAGAGCTATTCTGCTCATGGAGACATGGATCCCAAGGTTGCAGGAGTTGAGGATGATGTTTATTGGAACCAAGCAGGATGTTGACCCCCCTGAGAAGCTTAAGCCCACCATTACTATTGTAAATGAGATTTAGGAATTCAGGTGAATTGTTGAGCCTTTAGAGGCGAAGATAAGGGAATTGGTTAAAACTTTCATGAAACACATCATGGTATCCTCCCATCTATTTTAAAGGCTTATGGTAGCATAAAAACCCTATAGGAGTGTATAAAGGAAACTAATGATGTCACTTCAGGTCAAGCTACTTCAATTTTTCAGGAACATGATATGGGTACACTAAAGAGGAACATGGAAATGTTGGTCCATGTAGAGATTTTCCTAGCAGAGTTTGATAAGGAATCTAATCAAGTTGTTACCAAATATTTGTCTTATAGGCAAAAGGCTAATAATGTAATAAAATTTAGTTGTCCACTAAAGAGGAATTTCAGGCTTGGAAAAGAAAATATTTGGATGTACTAGAGGATTGAGTTGCAATGGTGGGGTGGTGAGTATAATTTTTTTCTTGAAGTTTGTGGCTGCGATGATTAGTGGACAAGAGAGAAAAAAATGCATAGCCTGGAAACAATACAGATTGGGATTTTGTTGAATTATTGCAAAAGATATTATTCTCTCTCCAATGTGGAAATTGGTGGCACTAGTGCTAACTTGGATAGGTCAGTTTTTATCTATCTAAAATGGTGAAAATGTGGTTAGGGAAATTCTAGCATATGGTTTAGGGCATAGAGCATACACGGACACACCTTTCCAATTTCATTCAAGGGTAACCCTTGAGATCTCTTTGCAATGGAGAAAGAGATCTTGTTAAGGGTTGTCCTAGGGGTTGAATATGATCTATTAAGGGGTTCAACACCAAGCTTAAACTTGGAAAAGATAGAAAAATGCACAATGAAATGAAAAACCCTAATTGAGTATTATGACCTACAAAATGACTTAAAACTGCCAAGAATACAAAATAGAAAGGTAATGAAATGAATGATGTGCACCTGGGAATCTGTGAGTGACTGGAAGCAATTCTGAAACTCTAAAATTTTTGAATTTTTGACCAACTGGGACTCATTCACCAACCTAGGTGAATCAGTCCCTAATAAGGGTTTCTGCCCAGAAAGTTGTTTCAAGAAAAAGGGTATTGGAATCTACAAATAGATATGAAAGACACATTTAGTAGGACTCATTCACCAATTGTTGTGAATTAGTCCTACTTTTATTTTTCAGAAATTGAAACTTTGATCTACACTCCAACACCTGCTTTTTCCCTCCAAACTGAGTTTCAGATCTGAACCTATGAAAACTCCTGCAAAACAGTTAATATATCTTGATTTGCTTATGGGGGGTTTGCCTCAGTCAAATCCCTAGTTTGGTAATCAAACCTTATTGGAAATAATGAAATTTGCATGAAAACCCTAGCCTTCAATGTTTCTAAGACTAAGAAATCTGAAACACGATACAATCCTATTCTAATATGCAAGAACAAGATGTAGGAATGTAACTTGAATGATGCAAAATTCACTTTGGTAGATCTATAATCACCTCAAGTGAATCTCAATGATGTGTAAACCTTCCTTAGGATGAAAGTAGAATGACAATGGAAGATGAAATCACTTAGAAAATAGGTCCTTAGGCTTGGCTTGATGGCTAGTTGCATCTCCCCAACCTAGAATTCTTCATGATTCACCATAGAAATCCATGATCAACCTTTTAAAATGCTAGATATTGAATGAAAGTGATCTTGAAGAATTGAAAAAACACTTTAATGTTGCTCCAAAGCTTCAACTTTACTTGCTCTTGAAACTTTAATTCTCTTGTGAAAGATTCTCAACACTTGACTCTTGAATTTTCTCTTGAAAATGCTTGCTCAAAAATGGCTTAGAGATGATAAAAATGACTTGAAAACTTGTTTTTATAGGAATTAACACCTAATTGACCATTATTTAGATCTCAAAGGCCGACATCCACCAAAATTTTATTAAATTGGTGAATTTCCCACTTAAAATTGAAAATTTCCCCAAATGGGACTCTTTCGCCATCCTTGGCAAATGGATCTCACCTAAGGGGACTCCTTCACCCAAGGTGGAGAATGAGTCCCACCTAAGGTTTTTGAGGTGGGTTTTTCAGGAGTTTCATGGTTTTATATAATTTTGTGGGATTTTTTAGTGAAATGAGCCTCAAGATCTGACATAATAGGTCTTAGAAGCCTATAAATGATGAATTAAAGGGGTAACTAATGCAAAGGTACTAAAATAGGTCTAGATTAAATGAGAAATTGGCCTATCTCCATGAAGGGGGTCAATTTTTGCCTTTACATCTAGTACCCACTTTAGCGCCCATATGACTCTATGTGCATATGTAAGCTAAAGGACATTTTATAATACACTTTATCTCATAAAAGGATACTCATATATGTTCAATCATAATAAGGTAGAATGAAGCCCCCAATGTAGTTATCTACAAAACCACAACGTTAGGAACCGAATCCTACAACATGAATTCATTAGTTGTCCAAAAATCCTCTTTACTTAACTTCTTTCCAAGAAATCACATTTGAGGGTAGATATATGTACCCTCTTGATTCTACTTGCTTTACGAAGGTGGACTCAAGGTAGGATTCTAGCCACATCAAGTAAGGTAGGTCATATCTTAGATTATTTCCAAGTACCATACCACATAACAATAGATGGTTGATGATGTCAAGAGTGGAATCATGATTCCAACACAACCAATGGTGTCAAAAAAAAAGCTCTCTAGCACTGATTATGTTGATTTGAATGAAAGGCACCTTTTAACCCTAATATAGTAAAACCCTAATTTTAACTTATGTAAGAGTAAAATGTGAAGTAAGGTTCTACTATTTTGAAATTCACCCTTTTGTAGCTTGATTTTGGTAAAGAGTGATTGATAATGTTGACCCAATGAGATTTTAGGCCTCCCAGACTAGATCTCCTATGGGAGCAGGTTGTACGCAACAATAACCAACATGAGGTGAGTCTATTTTTCTGCCTTAGCTTTGTCCTTACACATTTATTTGATGATTTTTTATGTATTTATAGGTTAATTTAGGTCCTTGGAGAAAGAGTTCCCAAAGTGTCCCCTTTTTTTCATAAAGTGTCCCACTTTTTTGCAAAGTGTCCCTTTTGTTTGGGAAGTGTCCCACTTTTTCGCAAAGTGTCCTGTTTCTTCATGAAGTGTCCCAAAAGGGTTCTAAAGTGTCTAGGACCTCTAGGAAAGTACACTAGAACAATTTTAGTATACTTTTTATGATTGTTGATGTAAAGATTTAATATTTTAGATTGCTTATAGGAAATATTTTGGATTTTTTTGTTAGGTTCCCACCCATTCACGCTAGCATCTAGGTGGTAGGCAGATCAACCTTCTCTAAGATCTAGCACCCACTCTTTTAGTGGAGGAGATAGAGAATTTTTGGGTTGTAGGTATATATTGGGCATACCTCATGCCCCCAATGAGGTACCATGATTTGATGTTGATGGCCTTAGTAGAGTGTTGAAATTTTGATACTTGTACCTTTCATCTTCCCACTGGAGAAATGACTATCACATTAGAGGACATACATCATATACTATGAGTTCCTATTCAGAGTGAGTGAGTATACTTTCTAGCAGAGTGATCTTTCCATGAAATGAAATATGGCATGCAATTTTTCCTTAATGGACAAATACATGATGAGAGGGTGAGGCCTCAAATAGATTTAGTGATGCCACTATACTCACAAGCCCCACTGGTGGTGAGGATTATGATGATGATAGTTGCATTAGTACTCATTATTGAAGCTTAGGGAGCACATTTGGAGGGAGCACTAGTACATCTGATCCATGGGATGGTAGAGCAAAGGACAATATACACCTAGGGGCACAATATCCTGGCACATCTCTACTATGATCTCGAGTAGTTTGTATATTGAGAGGTGGGTAGTATGGTACACTGTATGCTTCTGCAAGTGTGGTGCCTGGACCATATCACATGTACCAGGCTGGTAGGGTTTCCATGTCTGATAGCCTTGGGGTATCCTCGGGCCTTCAACTATCCTTTGTAGACATTTTGACAGTATGGTGATTTACACTTCTAGAGAGTCCACATCGACCGACTAGAGGAGGATGAGATCCTTTGGAGACCTAATCAGCTTATCCTATGGTGGCGGGATGAGACTCGATAGCTGAGATAGTTACATATGGATAGATTCTTGATTGGTAGACACAATTACATTGTATGACTTTTCTATTATGATCATGTCATGTGCTAGTTTGGGCATATTTAGATAGCACCTAGGGCACAATATTTTTTTAGGAGGTTAGTGCAGAGTGCCTAGAGCCCTGATGATTTGAGACAACTCACTGTTGAGAATGTTCTCTAGAGTGACTTCGAGTACTCAGATCATGACATGCCTCCAGTCTTCGACGTTGATGATGTTGGTTGCATAGATGACTATGAGGAGTGGTGATAAGTAGCATGACTATCCCTCGTATTCCTGGTGGATGATATGATAGATAACGTAGGACCACTCCTGAATGAGGGTGATGAGGTGGAGGATAGGGCTGTAGAGACATGCTATAGGGCTACAAACATATTTGTAGATGTCATTGATGAGGAGTAAGATAAGGAAATAGATCCTAACTATGATGGCTAGGATGAGGCAAAGGAGGATGATGAGGAGGAGGATCGGTCCCTAAGTGAGGGTGGTGAGACAATAGAGGAGGATCCAACAAACCATGAGTAGGGAGAGGCATCTCCTTGTCGGGTTACTAGATCACAAGTAGTAGTTGCAACAAGCACCAGTACCCACAGCCACAAAGGTGCTAGCATGTCCTCCATGCCCCCTACACATGATGAGGGTGATGTCTCATAGTCTGCCAGAGAGCTAGGTGATGATATTTTAGTTATTGTTATGCTTTTATTGTTATGCTTTAATTATATATATATATATCTTGATATGTAATGATTGTGTTTATTTATTTATTTTATCTTACAGGAGCTGTGAGAGACCTCCAAGATCTCTACAATCAGGTGGTCACAAAGATAGTGCCACCATCAGTGTATGAGGAGGCCACAAATTTAGACTATGTACCCCCACCCATTGTAGAGTGGGATCCAAAGTTTTTCAGGCCTTACATCACACTACGAGTAGCTTATGACAGTGTCAGGAGGCATGCTCATCGAGTCGATTCCACCCTAGAGGCACAATCATCCCAGATCGAGAGACTAGAGTTAGAGGTGACTAGGATGTAGGTAGAGAGAAAGTGGATAGCAGGAGAGCATCGAGAGGCCATTTCATAGATACAAGGCTTACAGTTTACTCTTGGTGTACTCAGCGGATCATGATCATGATCGCACATCACCATCTCCCAACATACTATTACCAGACACATGTGAGTGCAATATCTCAAGGGATCTGGTAGTCACAGGCCTCAATGAAATTGTATATATTGATGACATGTACACAAAACTTTGATATATATATATAAGAATTTGGTGTTTTATTACTTGTGTTTATGTGTTGAATGTTAAATGGAAATGTGATTAATTAAATAATATATTTAAGACTATTTAATGAATTTCTTCATGATTTAAAATGTTTTATGTGATCTAATTAAAACTTATTTTAGTTTCCCTTAGATACAACATTTGTTATTGAGTATGTTGTGCTAAATTAAATGCACCTATGGTCTAATTGAAGAACATTAAATGCATATAAGGATCTAATATAAAAAAACATACAAAGATGAACTTGAATAGCATGAAACCTAAAGTAATTAATTAAAATGAATTAAATAATCACTTTACTATTCAAGACACACAAATAATTGCTTGTTAAGAATGAAGCAATGTGAGATCACATAGAATATTGTCTAGGAACTCTAACACCACTACTTTACCATTCACACTATTTAGGGGGGTTAGACATAGTACCGATGCAAATGCGCGACATTAATAGGTTCTTTGAGAGGCGTTTCATCCATTTTTGTTAACATATAAGCTCTAGAGCCATAATTTTCATTAATTATATAAGGGCCTAACCAATTAGGGCTGAACTTTCCTCTTTTTGTTGTGTCAACATTGACATTACATTGATTTTTGGATAACACCAAATCACCATTATTAAAGGAATGAGGGATTATGTTGCCATTGCAACTATGTTGCATTCTATTGGAGAAAGCTTGGAGATGCTCAAGAGTGTTAATGCATTGTTCATAAAAAATTTCAAGTTGATGCAATCATTGTTCTTTATAAGTGTTTTCATTGATAATCCCTTGAAGAGCGATTCTCAAAGAAGGAATCTCTAACTCTGAGGGAATTATCACCTCAGTTCAATAAATGAGATTACAAGGAGTATGTCCAATGGACGATCAAACACTTGTATGATAATCCCATAATGCATATGTTAGTTGCATGTGCCAATCTTTATTACTTTTACTTACCGTTTTCCTTAAGATTTGCTCCTGATTAGTTGAATCTGCTTGACCATTAGATTGTGGGTAATAAGGTATTGAAAAGTGATGTTGTATGTTGAAAAATTCTAATAACTTCTTCACATCCTTATTCTTAAATAGTGTCGCATTGTTTGAGATTAAAGTGGATGGGAGTCCAAAGCGAGAAATAATGTGTTCCAATATGAAACAACATATTACATCAGCAGTTGTTGATTGAAGAGGAATAGATTCTACCCATTTTGTGAAATAATCTATTGTAGTGATTATGAATGTATGTCAAGTAGAGGAGGGTGTGAAATGTTTTTGATGATGTCAAGGGACCATATCAAAAAAGGCTACAGTAGAACTTGTGTTTGAAGCTCAGAAGCAGGAGCGTGAATTAGTTGGCTATGTTCTTCACATTTGTGGCACTTCTTAATGTATGTAAAGAAATCTTGTTCCATGTTTCTCCAATAGTAGCCTATACAGATTAGCTTTTGTACTAGCAATCGACCTCCAAAATGTCCTCCACAGGCACCTGAGTGAGCTTCTTCCAGTGCTATAGAGATTTCAGACCTAAGAAGAAGACCATCAAATGACCTTCGATACAAGACAGCAACAAGAATTATATACTTGGATGCAAGTCTTTGAAGGTGTCGTCTAGTATTTGTGGTGATATCTTTAGGGTAGGTACCATTTTTTAGATAATAATTTATTGTCACATACAATTTGCTAGAGTTTTCTGTGGTGATTGCTAATATTTAATTTGTTTATGCTCGATCAAAGGTTTCACAATTGTATGAATGAAAAATGTGAAATATTTTGAAGGATCATGAGGGGATATTAGAGAAGCTACACTTGCCATTGCATCCACATGTCTATTATCTTTCTGTGGGATATTATCAATGGTGAATGAATCAAACTTTTCTAATAGAGAAATTATAAGGTCCTTGTATTTCAACAACTTATCATGCTTTACTTGATATGTTCCATTGATTTTTTTTATTATTAGCTGCGAATCACCAATATTTTGATGTCTCATGCTCCTAGAGCTAATGCGGCATGCAAATCTGTAATTAATGCTTCATATTATGTGGTGTTGTTTGTGCATAGGAAATTCAATTGATACAATAAGGGAATAGGTTTTCCTATGGGCAGAGCGATTATAACTCCCATGCTAGAGCCTATTCTACACTTAGATCCATCAAAGTATAATTCCCATGTGTCGTCATCTTTCTAAATAGTTAACACATGCTCATTAGGGAATGTTTGTTTATTAGGTAATGCTAGGGGAGAATGAGAATCAACTAATTGATCTATCAAGGCTTGCCTTTGATTGCTTTTTGTGAAACAAACTTAAGGTCAAACTTAGTCAACAACATAACCCATTTAGCTAATCGTCCTGATAAATCCGTTTTATTGAAAAGATGTTTGAGAGGTTCAATTTTTTTTATCACTTATATTTATGCATTCAATAAGTAATGTCCCAATTTACTGGTAGTGAATGCAAGAGCTAAACACTATTTCTCTATTGTTGTGTATCACTTCTAATAATATATTAAAGTTTAGCTGATGTAGTACATAGGATATTCCTTACCATTTTCATCTTGTTGAGCCAACAATGCTGCAAGAGCATGGGCTGAGGCTGTTGTGTAAAGGATGAATGGTTTGTTTTGCATTGTAGGCTGTAAAATAGGTGCAGTTGCAAAGTAGTCCTTCAAAATCTCAAAATCCTATTTATAATCCTCGTTCCAATTAAAGTGGACATCCTTCTTGAGGAGATGTGTAAATGGTAATGTTCAATCAACTAAAGATGCAACAAAATGAAAAATGGCATGAATTCTTCCTTGTAACATTCACAATTGAGATATGTTTCTAGGATGTGGCATATTAACAATAGCATAAATTTTCTTTGTGTCTACCTCAATGCCTCTATGAAATATGATAAACCCTAGGAGTTTTCCACTATCTACACAAAAAGACACATTTTTTTGGACTCAATCTCATGTTGTATTTTTGCATTCCCTTAAATATTTTATGGAGGACCTTCAAATTGTCTTGTCTTGTTAAAGATTTGGCTAGAATATCATTGACATAGTCTTCCAAGATTTTATGTATGTAATAATGAAATTATATCAATGTCATTTCTCATTGATATGTTGTACCTACATTCTTCAATCCAAAGGGTATCATTACCCAACAAAATTTTCCCCAAATAGTTGAAAATGCTCTCTTATACTAATCTTGAGGGTTGATAAAGATTTGATTGTATCCAAAAAATGCATCCATGAATAACAACAAACCATGTCCTGCAATCGAGTCTACTATCATACCAATATTAGGAAGGGGAAATTCATCATTTAAAGATGCTTTATTCATATCACAAAAATTTGTACACATCCTAATACGATTATTGGGTTTTGCAACTGCGACAATTTTTGAGATCCAAGGAGAATAATCTATAGGTTTTATGAAACCAGCCTTCAAAAGTTTTTCAATTTCTCCTGTGTGAGAAAATTGGATCAAATCGTAATTAAAATCAACACATGTTAATAAAACATTAAATCGAAAAGCTGAAAGAAAGAAAACAAAATGTGCAAACCGTAACAACAACCTTTCGAAATCGTTTTATCCTCCTCTATCTTCACCGTTTTGTTGCTTTGAAATGGCTCTCAGATCAGCAGATAGAGCTCAACAAAATGACAGCATGAAGAACGAGATTTAGAATGCATAATATGCAACATCTATGCTAACATGAAAATGGGAATGTGATGCTGAAAATGATATGAGTGCATAAAGCTGATTGCATGAATGTGAGTATGCATATGTAAGTGTAGGCATATGAACGTGGGTGATTAACCAAGGCTTGGATTTGCACGTGCTTTTATAGAGTTTTCGAACGAGTTTGATTGGCTGAATCGATCGACGGTCCAGATTAAGCTTGTTTCGAATGGACGGCGAGAGATTTTCGAAAGTGGACAGAAGAATGGAAGGTTTCCTTTCTCTTTATTGAGTTCGAAGGGAAAATTCCATTTTGAAGGATAAGATACAAATTTAGAAGGGCGAGTTAGCATGAGTTAGAATTTTGGGAAGGTGAGTTAATAATGAATTAAATAAATTAAATTTATTTAATTAGGAGTGAAGATGGAAATGGAAACCCACATAATTAAATAATTCATATTTAATTATGTTTAAAAATGAAATTAGAGTGAGGTGGAAAATATTAAATAACATATTTAATATTTTGAAATTCGAAAATGGGATGGAGAATATTCCATTATTTAAATATTCAAAATATTTAAACTTTAGAATAAAATGATAATTAAATATAAATAAATTATACAAATTTATTTAATTTAATTAAGCGGAGGGTAGAAATGTTAGTAATTAAATAAAATTATTTATTTAATTTAAGGTAGAAGAAATAGAAAAATGAACGATATAAATAAATAATTAAATTTATTTATATGTAGATGACATTAGAGGAATTAATTAAATAAATCATATTTAATTAATTAACAAGCTTAATCATGACCATTTTTAGACATATACATTTTGCCCCTCTTTGAAGTGATGTGTAAAACACATTGCTTCAAAGAAAATAAGATTTTGCCCCTGATATGCTTTCGATGTTGCTGCTGATGATGCCCCCTCGGGAGGTAAATCACGGATGATATGAAGTCTGAAAATGTGATAAAGAAGATTGGATAATGATATTCTGCCGAAGAGACAGTGATTTAGCTCCCGATAAATGATGAAAAAGATGCCCCTGTTGATATGATGCCCCTTTTGATGGAAATGGTAAAATGATGATGATGAACTGATAACTTTGCTTCCCGAAAAGAGAAAAACAAAGAGTAAATGACTGATAAAGTGTTTGATAGATTTGCTTTCTGCGATAGAAAACAAATAGTAGATGAATGATTTCCTTTTTGATAAATTTGCTTTCTGCGATAGAAAACAAATAGTGATTGATGGTAGATCAGATTGATATGGTATCGAGCTAGATAAATTTGTGTATTGGTTTGCCTGATAGGATTGATTGGGTGATATGGGTCTGTGATATGATGCACTGGTATGAGTCACTGATATCGGTCACTGATATAGTTCACTTGATATGGGTTACTGATATGGGCCATTGATATGGGTCACTTGAGATGAGTCACTGATATTGGTCACTTTGATATGGGTTGCGATTGCATGCTGTGAGGCATTGATAGATAGAGAGATTTTGATTGAGTTTTTCAAAATCGAGGTGTGTCGGGACCACACAGAGATCTTGGGGCAGGAGATAAGACTTCCATCACAGAGGCCAACCCTATCAGGGGGCTCTGATATTTTTGATGTATCATTATTGATTCATTCACACATCTCGATGTCTATTATGTTTGGAGCATGTACATTATTTTGGTCATATCTCATGTATCTCTTTGGAATTTTTAGCTTCATTGGACATTGGACATTTGTATTATTTTTGATGAGTAATGATATGCAGCGGCGATGATTTGTGATGATGTGATGTGCATTTATGATGTGATATGCATTTTTTTTTCTATGTGTTATGGATTTTGATATGAATTTTAATGATTTGATGACTACCATGATTTGCAAGATGATTCGATATGATGTTTTTATGATGATGATGATGACTGATGATGTAGACTAATGATGTCATGCAGGTGGATGACTTATGAAAATGATATGAAAATGTATATATGGAGCATTTGTTTTTTGAATGTTCAAATGTAAGATGATAAAGGATGACAAATGAATTTGCAAAATGAAAAGATATGGAAAATGATAGGATGATTAATGATACGATATGAATGTAAATGTTCTATAATGATGATTAAGTGAAATGATAAAATGAAATGCAATGATAATGACATGTATGAAAATGATAAGTGATATGAAATGATCTGCATGATATTGAAAATGATGAATGAAATGATAAGTGATAATGAAATGAAAATGATATGATAAGATATGATAACGAAATGAAAATGAATGAAATGATGCAAATGTATAAAAGGAACATGAAATGAATATGAAAATGATAAAGTGTTAATGAGATGAAGATGATAGAGAATCTAAGTGATATGCAAATGAATGATAAATGATAAATGATAGGACCCAGCTGAAATGATAATGCAAGTAAAAGGTGATGATGAAACAAATGTTCAAATGTCCTCCACAAGTAGTCCAAAGAGACATGACATCCATTGATGTGATTATTATCTTTTCAAAACTCGAGTGCAAATCCACTATGCAGATATGTTCAAATGATCTAAAATGAAATGCAACTAAATGAAACCGACCATTTTGTTGAGCTTGTTGGTATATTTTCTGGAATCATCATAGAGCGCTTTTAAAATGTTGGAAGTATGTACAAGCATCAGAGGGGAAATTAGCACCAATGATGACCTGAGTACAACTTTCATGATTTTTGATATAGCAAGTGAACACAAGCATCTAGGTATAATTGAACCGAGATGACCTGAGCATTTCTTGTGTAAACAGACAAAGACTAACCACCATCTGATGCAAATTTGGAATTGTCATCAATGATAAGCTTTTGAAAATCATGTCTCGCGACATATTTGCAATCGATAAATGATTAACCTCTAGATAGCAGACAAAGAAAAATCATCCTCTTTCCTCACCACTCTAGTTCAGTACATCATCGAGTGTGCTCCAGAGAAATGATATCGAAAATTAAACAACCATTATTCAAAAAATGAAATACTGTGATTCCAAACATTATTCAGATTAGAGATCATCCAGATATGAGTCATAATAAGGTACACAACTGAAAGCTATTGCAATATGAATCAATGATTTGATGTTTTGGTTTGAGTTGGTTGTTTTGTTTTGCGTGATTGGCTTCGATGTCATTTTCTTACCGTTTGAAAGTTGATTGCCCCCAATATGCCCCACGTTTGCCCTAGGTATTGACACAACTTGTTGAAGTGAATAATAATCAAGCCATGATAAGACATTATCGCTCGAGGAAAATGATGATAGCATGGTGCTGGTGTGACCCTAAGATGATGGAAAAGATGCATGAAAAAGAAGGATGAAAATTTAAATGCAGAACATGAACTAATAGATGGAGAGCTTCCAAATAGCGTCTGTTTGTCAGATTTTCACTATTTGTTTTTATTGCATTTTTCTTGTCAATAGACTGCCTGTTTGTCAGGTTTTCACCCTATGACATTTTTGATTTTTTTTGAGGGGATTTTACGGATTTTTATGTTCTTCCGGACTTTTCTAAATTTTTTATATTTCTTCCAGGGTTTTTGATTTTGATGTTCTTAAGGGACTTTTTCCCGGTTACTTTGATGTTTTTCGGGGACTTTTTATGAGGATTTTTGATGTTCTTCAAGACTTTTCCTGATTTTTATATATTTTGGGACTTTTCTGATTTTTTTGATATTTTTTAAGGACTTTTTCAGATTTTTTTGATATTTTTTTCAGGACTTTTTCTGATTTTTTTGATATTTCTTCAGGACTTTTTCTGATTTTTTGATATTTCTTCAAGACTTTTTCTGATTTTTTTGATATTTCTTCAGGACTTTTTCTGATGATGATGACCATCTTAGACATAATACTTCTTCAGATGCATGTTGTTGATCGGCTCGTCAAACAGGTCCCCTTCTGGCGTTGATAGCTTGTAGGCTCCTGAACCATAAACTGCGATAACTACATAAGGACCTAGCCAATTTGGCTTGAACTTTCCTTTCTTCTCTCTGTCTTGTTGATTGCATGGATTCTCTTTCAGAACGAGATCACCCACCTGAAAGGTACGTGGTTTTACTTTATGGTTGTAGCTACGAGACATCATCTGTTGATAAGCTTTCAAATGATCAGCAGCCCTTTGTCTCTTCTCATCTAGAAGTTCCAGTTCTTGGAGTCGAGAAACTCTGTATTCATCATCTGTCGTTAAACCTTTCAATGATACTCTGAGTGAGGGAATCTCAACTTCTAAGGGAAATATTGCTTCTGCTCCATAAACAAGAGCGAATGGTGTTGCTCCTGTTGGCGTGTGGATACTGGTTTTGTAGGCCCATAGAGCAGGATTGAGTTGAACGTGCCAATCCTTTCCTGATGTATTCACAGTCTTTTTCAAGATTTTCAATATGGTTTTATTTGAGGCTTCTGCTTGGCCATTCCCTTGTGGATAGTATGGTGTTGAATATCTGTGTTGTATGTGGAATCTTTCACAAAGTTCCTCAACATCCTGATTTTTGAATGGTCGTCCATTATCTGTAATAATGGAGTTAGGAATGCCATACCGACAAATGATATAGTTGAGTATGAAGGAGGATATTTGTTTGCCGGTAACTTTAGTAAGAGGGACTACCTCAATCCACTTGGTGAAATACTTTGTTGCTATGATGATGAATTTATGCCCGTTTGATGAAGAAGGGTGAATCTTGCCCACTAGATCTAAACCCCATTGAGAAAATGGCCAGGTTGGTGTAAACGGTTAGAGTTCTTGTGCAGGGGCATGAATGAGATTCCCATGGATCTGACATTTGGAACATGTTTTCACAAAAGTGAATGATTCCCTCTCCATTGTAGGCCAGTAGTAACCCATTCTAATCAGTTTTTTAGATAAGGTCAGTCCACTCGAATGAGTACCACAGATGCCACCATGAACTTCTTGTAAAGCTTTGTTATATTCCTCACATTCAAGACATCGGAGTAAAGTACCATCAAGACCACGGCGATAAAGGGTGTCAGCGATGAGGGTATAGCGAGCGGATTGGCGGATAAAGTTGTGTTTTTGGTTACGGGATAAATCGGGTGGTAAGATGTCGTCTTTGAGATAAGTATAAATTTTTTCGTACCAAGGTGAATCGGATCTTACCAAATGAAAAATGATTTGGCTTTTGGGTGTATCATAAGCAGGTGTAAATGATTGTTCCACCAGAAATTCATAACGATGTTGAGTTTCTGGGAGTTGTAACAATGATGCGATCGTAGCCATAGCATCAGCTGCTTTATTATCAAGCCTTGGAATTTATGTAAATTTGATGTCCACAAAGTATTTCTTGAAGTCATCCACCATCTTTTTATAAGGTAGCAGTTTTTCATCTTTGGTTTGGTAGTCATTATTGATCTGACAAATGACCAATTGTGAGTCACCATATACCTGTAACTCTGTTATTCTCCATTCTAGTGCTATCTTGAGTCCAGTGATTAATGCCTCATATTCAGCTATGTTGTTGGTGCATGGGAACATTAGCCGATATGAACGAGGAATGGTATGTCCTTGAGGGGTGACAAAAAGTATGCCTGCTCCCGAACCATGTTGAGTGAAAGAGCCATCAAAATATAAGGCCCACGTTTGTTTAGATTCTGCAGTGAAGACATTTGCATCTGGAAATTCAATGTGCAAGGGATGATCTACTTGTAGTGGTGCCTCTGCTAATTGATCAGCTATAATTTGTCCTTTGATGGCCTTGCGGTCAACATAGTGTATGTCAAACTCACTTAGAATCATTACCCATTTTGCTAACCTTCCTGTCAATGAGGCCTTGCTCAACAAATACTTGAGTGGATCAATCTTCGAAACCAAATTAACTGTATGGGTCAGCATGTAATGCCAAAACTTTTGTGAAGAAAAGACTACTGCCAGACAAGCCTTCTCAATAGAAGTGTAGTTGAGCTCATGACTTGTTACTGTTCTACTGATGTAGTAGATTGCACGTTCCTTCCTCGTAGAGTCTTCTTGTGCTAGCAGTGCCCCCAGAGATGTCTCCATTGCGGCAATGTACAAGATGAGTGGTCTGTCTGGATCTGGTGATATGAGAATTGGTGGAGTCATTAGATATTCTTTGATTTTCTGAAAAGCCCATTCACATTTGTCATCCCACTTAAAAGGAACATTTTTATGCAGTAGATGTGTGAATGGTAAACTCTTGTCAGCCAATTGTGCGATGAACCTCCGTATAGATTGAAGTCGTCCTTGTAGTGATCTTAGCTGA